>VMDO01024672.1:0-29322 GCA_007922755.1 Pedetes capensis | reverse complement strand
TTTTTTTTTTTTTTTTTTTTTTTTTGGTGGTACTGAGGGTTGAACCCAGGGCCTCGCGCCTGCATGCTCTGCAAGTGCTGGACCACTGAGCTGCCCTCCCAGCCCATTTTTTTACTTTTTGAGACAGGGTCTCGCTAAGTTACTAGACAGCCTCTGGTCTCAAACTTGCGATCCTCCTGCCTCTGCCTCCTGAGCTGCTGGGATGACAGGTGTGCGCCACTGCGCCCAGCGCTTTTTTTTTTTTTTCCTTCACTTTTTGAGACTGGATCTCACTGTGTTGCCCAGGCAGGACTTGGACTTGCCATTCTTCCTCTGCCTCCTCAGGGCTGGGATTGCAGGTGTGCACCGCTGTGTCTGGCTGTCTTTTCATAGTAAACGCTGAACTTCAAACCCCTTCTCCCTTCTTTACTTAATAAACCCGAACTTTGCTTTAGGAAAAAAAAAAGAGTCCTACGTGGTCAAGACAGTGAATGTCCTGTCGTTACTTGTTCACATGCCACTTGTCAGAATACCTCTGGACCTCTGGACATACTGCTCATTAGAAGAATATGAGTCCAGGGGAGTCCAGGGGCCTGTGGGTTCTTGGAAGAACTCAGAGCAGCTCCCCCAAATTTTCCAGCCATAGGGACTGGGCGCTGGTCTCAGAGACATGCCTGTGTGTAACCCAAAGGCACAGCTCAAAGACAAGCTCAGGGAGACAGCACGAGCAGGCAGCTTCCCATCTTTGACTGTGTGAGCTTTATTTTCAGCTGAAGGTCGGTTTAGATTGAGAGACGTCAGAACTGCTTATGAGACAAACCGTTTCACCTGAGCACAGGTTTGGTCAGGCCCGCAGCTCCCCTCTGGGATAGTCTCCTAAAGTCCAGTGAAGAGAAAGTGCCTCATTTGCTGAAGGGCCTCAGAAGGATCCCATGGACGTTTGGTTGCCTTGGAGACATAGGAGATGGTCTCCAAGGGGGCACCTTCTGGGTGCCCCCTTTGTCATTTATGGGGAAGTACTGACAAGCCCCGTCTCAGCCAGGCTGTGGTCCCTGGCTGCCTGGGGGTCCAGCAGGAAGAGTAGGGCACACATGCCCAGAACCACATGCCTTGCAGGCAGCGGGGTGTCTGAGGCATCAAGAAATGCAGCTACATGTCCGGCCTGTAGTTGCAGCCTGAGCCTTGCCTGTCAAGCCTCGTGTGGGGAGGTTCCCTCTCAGCCCTGAAAACCCTGGCATTGGGGCCCATGCACCTGCTGTAGGTGCTTTCTGTCTAGGGCTGTCCATACTTTTCAGAGGAATCATCATTTCAAACAAGGGGAGACCCCCAAAGAATCAGAACAGGAAGTTCCCTTGGGCACCAGTTTAATGGGAAGGACTTCCAGAAGTTCATGTTCAGTGAAGTTAGGATGAATTTGAGAATCAAAAGGGATATTTGGAAACTGAAAAAATGACTTCCTAAAACTGAATAGAGACTGCGCAGAATGAGTGAACATTTGCTTAGGGCCAGTCAGCCAGCAGACGACATGGGGTAGTGATTTTCCACCTCTGCCCAGAGGAAAATCCAGAGAGAAATTCTGAGAGAAAGTGGAGAAGGGAAACCAGATCCAAGATGAGCCAATGTGCAAATAGTAGGAGTCTCCGAAGATGAGAAAGGCAATAGATAAGAAACCAGAGGACAAACTAAGGATGGAAAAAATTCCATCCAGTTGAAAAAAGACTCAGGGTTTTCAGCATCAAGTTATTTCCTGAGCACCAGACAGAACCTGCCAGCTCCCAAAGAAAAAAAGAGTGGCGCTCAGTTCAGTTGGGCCAGGGGAGGTGAGAGGACTGCTGCTCTGAATATGGGAGTGAGCAGCCTGGGGGATAAGGGGCAGAGCAGGTGGCCATGGCATCTGCAGGCCTGGCCATGCAGCCAGCCGCAGATGCCCTCCTGCTCTTGGCTGCCCAACAGTCAAGCACTTGAAGTCACAACTGCGGTTTAATATCCTTTTGTTTTGCCTTTGAAGTTGGTGGGAGTGTGAACTGGTACTGTCTTTTTGGAGGGAAATTTAGAGGCATTTATTACAATGTAAAAATGTATATGGCTTCTAATAGAGAATTTCGAAAATAACTGTCGAGGTTGTCCATTAAAAAAAGAGTGTTAAAAATGTGCCACTGTATTATTTTTTGGTTGCTGTGGGAGAATACCTGACTGAAACAGTTTAAGGGAGGTAGGATTCGTTTGGCTCGTGGTTTCAGAGTTTCAGTCCATCAGAGGGAGGAGGGCGTGGTAGAGCAGAGAAACTCACGTCTCAGTGGCCAGGAAGCAGAGAGAGAAGGCCTGTGCCTCTGGCTCTCTCCTTCCTCCTCTTTTAGTCCCTCTGGGCCCTCAGCCTACAGAATGGAGCTACCCAGGTTCAAGGTGGGCCTTTCTCCTTAATTAGTCATCTCTGCAAAAACCCTCACATGCACACCCAGAAGTGTGCTTTACTAGTATCCTAGACAGCTCTCAGTCCAATCAAATTGACTGTCTCAGCTACTGTGGAGTCAGTGAAAGCTGGGAATGTGGTGGATGTGGCTGAAACTCCTTTTGAGGGGCGTTCATTCCCACTGTGACACTGCTGGCTGGCTCATGGCCCATACTGTGTGATGTTGGCACTTGGCACTTCAGGAGGGGCTCTGGTTCCTGAAAGAGCAGTGAAAGAAAGTTCCTCCTCAGAGGCATTTACATGAAAGGGGCAAAACCTCACGTGTCCCAGAGGCCACTGTCATGGCCTTGATCTGTGGGGCAGCTGGTGGGGGACGGCGTGTAGGGCACTGCCTAGAGAGGCAGTTCGCCCTAGGGCCTATCTAGGCCCCTTGGAGGTCTGAGGCTTGTTCCTCAGGCGATCACCTTTGCCCTACATCCGGGAACTCAGGGTCGTCAAGCTCCCAAAGGTGGCACTGGTGTCCAATCCCTTGCCTCAGACCACTCGACAATGATTGGCTGTTTCCAAACCACTGAAAGGCTCCTGATTCGACCATTCAGGAACCACCCCAACTAGCTACTTTTACAAAACCAAATTTGCATATCCCCCCTGATTGGCTGAGACCTGTATGGGGTGACTGCCTATGATTGGTCCCCGGCTAACCCCTGGAGAGTATATAAGGGTGGTACATGGAGCACTCTGGGTCCATTCCATCTACCAGGACAGACAAGGAAACAATAAAGAGCTGTTGGAGCAGAGCACTTGGAGTCAGCGTCTTCACTGGGAAGAGAGAAGCAAGGAGCCACTGTGGGCATCAGCCTCTGAGCCTGCCTTTCTCAAGGCTTCTCAGAGCAGCCAAGGGCATAAGCCTCCTTTCCGGGTGGTGCAGTTCCTGGGTACTCGGCTCCCCCTCACCAGACATCGGGTCTTCGGTGGCTGCTTCCCGTTCACGGCTGGAGGGAGTCCAGCGCCAGGGCGACACCCCACAATGGTGGAGCCAGGGCAGGGTTGTGCCCTGTGCCGGGTGGCTTGTCCCAGTCACTGATGCCCACGGGACATGGGGGAAACACAGGAGGCAGACTTTCTGATTTTTCAAGAGAATCTGGAAACATAGACTTTCATGTGAAACCTCCATGTTGGAAAGAACCTGACAATGCACGACACATTGTTTGAGGTTGTGGTTCCTGCAGAGTTTTGATAGTTACCATCAGGCAACTGTGCATGAGAACCCTTCCTTCATAATGTCCTGACTCTGTCTCCTTGCTTATTTATTTTTATTCGGTTTGAAACAAACGAATCCCATTTTGATTCTGGCGACTCTTGCATTCTCCCTTATGATCAAGATCATTTCTCAGGTTTCCATCATTTGTCATTGTTGGGACGGGCTTGTCCCAGCTGTTGGCCTGGTCTGCTCTCATGGCAGGAGGAGGCTATATGTGAGCAGGAGTCAGTGTCAGACCCTGTAAGCCACATTTGGGCAACAACAAGGTTTAAAAGGAGCGGTTCTCAGGCTAAGTTCACCTGGAGTCCGTTGGTAAATTTGACTCAATTCTGAAGGTGATAGCTATCATCTTGAGGTGCTGGGGCACCGTTATTTTGTTAGGAGTTGTACTTCTACAGAAATTTGTTAAGCAACAATTGCCAAGTTTAAAAAGGAAAATGAAAACCAAAGCCAACAAGAAGAAAACAAATCTAGTTTGGATGATAGTTTCTAACCAAGAACCTAGGTTTACAGGTCACTGAATAGCTTAGAAGAGCATGGGGGACTGGTTGAGACCCGTGGCACTCACAGGGCTTGTCCTCTGTGCAGCTGGGTCTCATCTTCCCCAAGGGACGTTTCCAGATACAGCATGTAGTCCTAGCAACAATACAGACATTTTCTGATTTAACCAGTAAATAGTCCAGAATAATCTTATCATTTGATAGCCTGTGATTGGGTTGAATTAAAGATGGTCACAGCTGGGTGTTGTAGTGCGTTCCTGTAATCCCAGCGACTCAAGGGGCTAAGGCAGGAGGATCTCAGGATCAAGGGCAGGGGAAGCTTGTGTGACTTCGTGAGACCCTGACTCAAAATAGAAGACAAGGGGCTGGAGGTGGGGCTCAATGGTGGAGCACTTGCAAAGTATGTGTGAGGTACTGGGTTCAACCACACAGTACTACTGATAAAAAAGTACATTGAGTTGTTCAGCTTCATTTTATTGGGCTTGAGGAAAGAACGGTCTTTGTTGATAGTAATTCTGTGGGAGAAAATTGGATTGGGAGAATCTAGAAGAAATTAGAAGCCAGCTCAGTCAGTTTTTTTCTTCTTCTTCTTCTTCTTCTTTTTTTTTTGTGGTCCACGTGGCAGACAAAGTATTTTTTGTGCGCCAGACAGAGAACTTTTATTACTGCTCTGAGTCAAAGATTTTGACTAAGGCATAAGGGTGGATTTAAAACAGGCAGAATTGCTTCAACATACTGAGCCACTGTTTACCGAACAAACTAAATTTCTATTTCCAGAAAGGATATCTAGGTGGTCATGGAGCTGCTCTAAATGGAAAAAACAATAATTTGAAAATGTTTTCTTTTTCTTATCTTGGCTGAGATTGTCACAAGAAAAACCTTTGTTAGATTTCAGCCTGTTTTTGTTACCAGAGATTTGCTGGGAACACAGAAAGGCAGGTCTGGGAATCTGGGCGCAAAACCCTGGTCCTTGTATCCAGTGTAAAAAAGAATTTATATCCCACACAGAAGTAACAGTAGAGAGTATAGAATAGGTTTATTAAGAGATAGTACACCTTTGCACTGGGCATGGTGGCCCATGCCTGTAATCTCAGCAACTTGGGAGGCAGATGCAGGAGGATCTCAAGTTTGAGACCAGAGGCAGTCTGTGCAATTAAGCGAGACCCTGTCTCAAAAAGTAAAAAAATTGGGCTGGCAGTGCAGCTCAGTGGTACAGCACTTGCAAAGCATGCAAATGCAAAACCCTAGGTTCAAACCCCAAGTACCAAAAAAAAAAAAAAAAAAAAAAAAAAAAAAAAAAAAAAAAAAAAAAAAAGGGATAAAAGAGATAGTACACCTTCAAGAAATTATTCCAGAGAAGACTGAGATACCTGGAGGCGCTCAGGTAAACCTGCAACAGAACTTAAACTGGGCTCCCTGGGGGAATCTGCATAAGCCCCGCTCCTCAGAGACCCTATAAGAGGTCTAAGCTTTCTTTGTTCAGGGCTCAGTCTTTGGAAATGATTCCACTGAGTCAAGTACTGGTACCATAGCCTCTCCTAAAGCCTCAAGTCTCTCTCATTCCCTTTGGAGTTCCACAACAGTCCAGGGGTTCAGGTGCTGAAAGACCAGTTTGTTTTGGGGGTTCCACCTCCTCCCAGGCCTCAGGACCTGCTGTGGCGTGATGCCCCATGGAGGGCTCTGCCTGGAGGGTGGGGGGCACCCAGTGGTTTATGCCAGAACACAGCCATTGGGCCAAGCCAAACCCTGGGACCTGCTGAGTCTCCTCCTCTCGGACCAGGGGCTTCCCCAAGACTTGGCGGCTTCATGGAGCTCTGAGGCTGGCCTGGGAGAGAATGCCCCTGATGTGTGGGGACCCTGTCCCTTCTGCAGGTCTGTTTCCCACTGTGAAATGGGAGTGGCCACCTGGTCTCTTGCACCTCTATTTCCTCTGCTCTGCCTTCTGCTGGAGTGGGCCCAGGCTCCCGCTTTTGCAGGCTGTGCTAACCTCAGCTCTGGTGGTCCCAGGCGTTGGGCGGCGAGCCACGTGTAGAGAGAATGTCTCACTTGTGCCTATTCAGCCAGAGGGACACATGGCCCCTGCACCTGCTCCTGTCGGGGCACAATCACCCTTTGAGTGCAGAGCCAGGGGCGTCCTGGAGACAGGAAGCTGCTCAGACGCCTTGGAGCCGGTGGTGGGCAAGCAGAGGGGCCACGGTGCGCCTGCAGGGCTTGTGGCCTGGGCTGTGGCGGGTGGAGGTGGACGCCCGCAGGCGTGGGGCTGGAGGTGGCTGTCCAGCCCGCTGTGCATCAGTGAGCCGTGCGCCTGCTGAACGTGAGTGTCCTTGCGCCCGTCTCCAGCCGGCGGTCCCATATGTGACCGCACACCAGGGCCTGCTGCCCGAGGGCCTGTGGTTCCGGCCAGGGGTGATGCCGCATCCGCTCTCTCCCCTGCAGGGGCTGGCTGTGGGCTCAGGTCCCGCAGAGAAAGCCCCTCTCCCTTTCTGGCCGCTGCCCGTCCCACACTGCAGCTGAGCTGCTGGCACCCCTTACCCTCCGCAGGTCCCTCACAGGCCCTGGTCTTCGGGGCTCACCAGGGAGGAGAACTGGAGGCGCCTGGCGGTGGTCCTGCTTTTTGGGTTCCCTCGGGTGAGGGCCCTGTGCGTGGCGCTGTGTGGGGGTGGAGAACAGCAGGGGTGAGCTGCCCAGCGGCAGGGCTCTGATCACAGGAATCGGGGCCTGGGGTGGGGGAGGCCTGGCCTTCTGAGGTTAGGACGGGCTGCAGGGTGCAGGAGTCACGTGGGGCTGGGCAACAGGGTGCGGGTGGTCACAGTGAGAGAGGCTCAGGATGCCTCTCCCTGCCCTGCAATCCACCTTTTGCTCCACCCCCTGAGCTCTCGCCCCTGCCGTGGCCTCCAGGAAGCCTCTCGGCCTGCCCAGCCCTGGCTTTGCTCCCACGTGCAGGCAGGGGTGACCAGGTCTCAGTTCCCTCCTGTGGCTTGCTGGCCATGGCCAGCACGGAGCTGCTCACCAAGTCCAGCCCTCCTGGCCTGGCTCCCCTCTGCTGGGCGAGGGTCAGGACCTCTCTAGCCTCCTCAGTGTCCCTTTCATGGCCCTCTGGCCTGTACTGCCCATGACTCTCCCGGGGTGCATGCAGGAGCCACTTGGGGGACCCTTCAGGGGAGGGAGGCTCTGATGTTCCTCACACCCCCAGTAGGGCCCGCTAGAGGGTCTCCTGTGGCTCAAGATGTTCCCTGGGGCCTCCGGTTTAGGCCCCTCTTCTGCAGAGACCTCTGAGCTCCTTCTGGGACGCGTGTCCCATGTGCTCACCTCCACACAGGCACGAGTGTCCCGTGTGCGCATTTCTGTGTCTGTGTGCGATGGCTCCCTTGGTGTTCTGGCCTCTAACGTGGCCACTGGGCCTCTCTTGTTCTGGAGTGTTGGCCCTGAGTGTCCGTTTGGCCAGCCTCCTGCTGGGTGAGTTCTGCGATGACTGTGTGTCCTGGGACGAGGGCTGGCAGGGTCTGGGGTCTCCGCCTGGCTTCTGGCTCTTCAGGACCAGCCAGGCTGGCCGAGGGCAGTTCCTGTGTTGAGAGGAGGAGGGGCTGGCCCACAGATGTTGGGGTGTAGTGGCTGGAGGGGCTGAGGAGGTGCCTCTGGGGTTCTGGGGAAGACTATCGAAGGCGCACATCAGGAGGGCCATGTGAACTTGGGGAGACCCCTCCCCGATCCAGACAACGAGCAGGAGTGTCCTGACCTGTGGCCTGCTCTGTCTGGCAGGGCATGGGAGCCCCTCGCGTCCCAGGGAGGACTGTGCTCTTCCAGCGCGAGCGGACTGGCCTGACCTACCGCGTGCCGGCGCTGCTCTCTGTGCCCCCGGGGCCCACCCTGCTGGCCTTTGCGGAGCAGCGGCTCAGCCCCGACGACTCGCATGCCCACCGCCTGGTGCTGAGAAGGGGGACACGGGTTGGGGGCGCTGTGCGGGTGAGTGGCAGCTCAGGGGCAGGACGCAGAGGCCCTGTTCCATAACCCCTCGGGTGGGGCCCGGGCCCCAGGCTCCCTGGCCAGTGAGCCGTCTGTGCTCTGGCAGTGGGGCGCCTTGCACGTGCTGGGGACGGCCGCCCTGGAGGAGCACCGGTCCATGAACCCCTGCCCCGTGCTCGACGCGGGCTCGGGCACCGTCTTCCTCTTCTTCATCGCCGTTCTGGGCCACACGCCAGAGGCCGTGCAGATTGCTACCGGCAGGAACGCAGCCCGCCTCTGCTGTGTGACAAGCCACGATGCGGGCCTCAGCTGGGGCAGCGCCCGCGACCTCACGGAGGAGGCCATTGGCCCAGTGGTGCAGGGTAGGTGGCAGTGGTGAGGTGCGGGGCGGTCCTTGGCTCGTCTCTGTCTGCAGAGGAGAGGGTTGGACGCTGAGGCCTCTCACCCCAAAGCCAACGGCCTCCCATCCCCTTTACCACTTCCTCTTCCTCCCTGAGCCCACAGGCCTGGCCCCGAGCTGTGGGCCCCAGGCGTTCCTCCCACCTTTGCTGCCCATTGCCCCCGAGGCTGACTTCCCACTGCTTCCCCTGGGTACTCTGACCTCTGCTCGTGGGCACTGGCTCCAGGGGCAACCAGACACCCGCAATGGGCCTGCGCTGAGGGCGCGCCAGGCTTGCAGGGACAGGAGACAGGCTGCTCCAGAGCCTTCGCCGGCGTCCTCATGCTCCGTGACAGCCCCCGCCATGCTCTCTGGGTGGTGCACACGCACACTGGGCGCTGCTGGCCGCCCTCAGCCTAGGTTTGGGGCCGGCTGGCTGCTTACACAGCAAGGCCCTGGCCAAGCGGGGGAGGTGTGGCTCGGGGCCAGGCTGCTTACCTAATAGATACGAGGCTCGAGGCTCGGGGTTCAACGCCCAGTACCGCACATCAAAACAGAAGCAGAACACCTGACTCCGTGGGCTCCTGGGCTCCTGTGGACAGCCGGGTGGGGCTGCACAGCTGAGGGGCTCAGGGGAGTGTGCAGGGCCCGTCAGCGGCTGAGCTGCCCTAGCTGAAGGCGCCGGCTCCTCTCCAGGCTCCACGTCAGCCCTGCCTGCCGCCCCCACCCCGGGCTATTCAGCTCCCCTCCCACCTTCCCCCTTCCTCTTTGCAGACTGGGCCACCTTTGCGGTGGGTCCTGGCCATGGGGTCCAGCTGCGCTCAGGCCGCCTGCTGGTGCCTGCTTACACCTACCGCGTGGACCGTCGGGAGTGTTTCGGCAAGATCTGCTGGACCAGTCCCCACTCCTTCGCCTTCTACAGTGATGACCACGGCCACACCTGGCACTGTGGCGGCCTCGTGCCCAACCTGCGCTCTGGCGAGTGCCAGCTGGCCGCCGTGGATGGAGGCTTCCTCTACTGCAATGCCCGGAGCCCCCTGGGCAGCCGCGTGCAGGCTCTCAGTGCCGATGAGGGCACCTCCTTCCTGCCCGGGGAGCTTGTGCCCACCCTGGCTGAGACAGCCCGGGGCTGCCAGGGCAGCATCCTGGGCTTCCCAGCCCCGGTCCTCACCAGGCACCAGGATGAAGGGCGGTCACTGGCTACCAGGAACACCCCTCAGCCTCCATGCCTCTGTCCTGGTGTCCAGGAACCCCCCAGACAGGGTACTGGAGGCACTCATGGGGGCAGGGTGCCCGGAGGGCCCTTCTACCAGACTCAGCTTAGGGACAATGGCCCAGAGAAGCCTGGCCCACAGCCTGGGTTGGGTGGGGACAGGGGAGCCTGGGTCCCAATGCTCCTTGTGCCTTCCACTTCCCTGCCTCAGAGCCACACCTGGCTGCTGTATTCTCACCCAGCTGGGCGTAGAGCTCGGCTCCACATGGGAATCTACCTGAGCCGGTCTCCCCTGGACCCCCACAGCTGGACAGAGCCCTGGGTGATCTACGAAGGGCCCAGTGGTTATTCTGATCTGGCCTCCTTTGGGCCTGTGCCTGGGGCAGCCCTGGCCTTCGCCTGTCTGTTTGAGAGTGGGGCCAGGGCCTCCTACGAGGATATCTCCTTCTGCATGTTCTCCCTGCGTGAGATCTTAGAGAACGTGCCTGCAGGCCCGGAGCGGCCTAGTCGCAGGGACAAGCCTCAGGGCCGCTGCCGGCCCTCCTGACAGGCCCCAAGTGGGTGCCAGGGGAGGAGGGCAGGCAGTGGAATATACGGAGGTGGCAAGGGGATGGCTAGCATGGCCCCAGGATGGACAGAGCTCTGGGCCGGCTTCTCCACTGGGTGGTAGCGAGGTGAGACTCTGTGGAGGCTGCAGCTGCACCATCAAGAGGCCCCAGGCAGTGGGGTGCAGGGGCCATGCCTGTCTTTCCAGGGACGCAGGAGGCTGAGGCAGGGAGATTGCAGGTTCGAGGCCAAGGGAAGCCTGTGTAGCTTAGCAAGACTCTGACTCAAGAGAAAAAATAAAAATAGGGACAGGGTACAGGTTAGTGGTAGAGCACTCGCAAAGTATTCAGAGACCTGGGTTCAGCCCCTGGTACTGAAAAAAGAAAAAAGAAGAAACAAGGCCAGTGCTTTCAGGAGGCACCAGCTGTGTAGGAAGGGCATGGCCCCTGCACCCCACTGGCTGGGATGTGGAGGATGTGGAGGATGTGGAGCTAGACCAGGGAGCAGGTCCCTCTCCGAGTGTGACTGAGCAACTGCACAGCTCCAGGCCTCGACAGCGGACCTCGGGGAACCCAGGGCACTTCGGTGCCTCTGACAGTTCTGCTCCTAATGCTGGGTCACTGGCTGTTCCCACACGTGAGCAAGAAAAAGGACTGTGCTGTGTCCTGTCTTCCCTCGTCGAGCCCTGGGGAGGGTCCGGGGCTCCAGTCCCATCTTTGACCACCCTCAAATATCCTGCCACTACCACCCAGCTCCTAAATGCCCAGGGCACTGGCAGAGGTGTGGGCAGGAGGAGGAAGGGACCTGGTGGCCTCCTCTGTCCACTGCCCGCTTGGTGCCAACCCCAGCCTGCCTGGGGTTTGCTGATGGGCAAGATCTGCTCAGTTTCTAAGCTTCTGGCTGGAGGAGCAAATGGGGACCTGTGCCCTGAGAGGTCCCTCCTGCTCGGTGGTCACCTTCTGGATGAGACTTGTGCACCCTGCCCCCGGCCCCGCCCTGCAGAGGCGCAAGTTGGGTCCAGGAGGCTCCCTCAGGGAAGTCTCTTTTTATTTCTTCTTTTAAAGTCTTAGTTTCTGATTCTAAAAATAAAATGTACACGGTTATCGTAGAAATTGTGGAAAATGTAGAGAATGATAAAGAAAAAATAAAAATGACCCCCAAGGACCTTTCTCCCTTGACAGCTGCAGCCAGCTTCCAGGCCCATCTCTCTAACTTCTCAGACTTTGATTTAGCACAAGCGTGTTCTTGTCCACACCAGGCCTGTCAGCTCTGTTGAAACGGCTCACACAATTTCATGTCACTTTTCCCCACGATCCTGCCTTAGGACTTTCTGGTTATGACCCAACTCCTTTGACGTGGCTCTGGGTCCCATCATGCCCTAGACTGCATGACTGCCTCATGCTCGCTGCGAGGCATGGACCACTGAGGGCCCCCAGCAGCACGGTGTGTCCTGGAGTCCTGTGTCTGCAGACTGTCCCCAGGGGAGGAGAGAGGACCTCTGTCGCAGACCTCTTCATCTTTGGACACCGTCCTGCAGGGAGGGGTGGTGGTGCGAGGCTCACCCCCGGGCTCCGGGTGGGGGCAGGATGGACTGCTGGATCCAGACCCCTTGGCACCCTGAGCCTCCTGCATCACCCATCAGAAGAGAGGCCAGCTGCCCAGGGGTCGGGGGCCGTGTTTCATCCTGGGTCCATGTCTGACCCCCTGCAGCATGAGAACAGCAGACATTCGGTTCTCAGAGTTCTGGAAACTAGAGGTTCAAGGTTAAAGTCTGAGACCCTGATGGACGATTCAGTGTCCCACAAGGGCCTGCTTTCTCGCTTGGAGCCGGTTCCTTCTCACGGTGCCCTCATATGGTAGAAGAGGCCAGAGGCTCGAGGGTCTCTTTTATGTTTTATTTATTCATTTTTTTTTTTTAAGTACTGAGGGTTGAACCCAGGGCCTTGCACACGCATGCTTTGCAAGTGCTGGACCACTGAACTGCACCTTCAGCCCATTAGTTTATTTTTTTGAGACAGGGTCTTGCTAAATCACGCAGACTGCCTCTGGTCTCAAATTTGCTATCCTCCTGCCTCCGCCTCCCAAGTTGCTGGGATTACAGGCGTGTGCCACTGTGCCTGGCTCTCATCTTTATTTTTTTTTAAGTGCTGAGGGTTGAACCTAGAGCCTCACATGTGCTGGGCAAGTGCTCCACCCCTGGGCTGCACCCCCAGATCCTTTTTCTTTTTTCATTTTAATTTTTTATTTAATTAGAAAAAATTTTTTTTTTTTTTTTTGCAGTACTAGGGGTTGAATCCAGGGCCTCACACATTAGGCAAGTGCTCTACCACTAGGCTGCACCCCTAGCCCCGGGGTCTCACTCAGTTACATAGGGTGACTCTGGCCTCAAGCCTGCTATCCTCTTGCCTCTGCCTCCGGAGTGGCTGGGATGACAGGCAGGCATCATGGCATCTGGCTTTAAGGTCTCTTTTATAAGGGAACCAGTGCCACTCTTGGGTCACCACTCTCATGACTTCCCAAAGGCCCCACCTCCTAACATCATCACCTTGGGGCAAGGATTCCAACACGTGAATTCTGGGGTGCATAAGCATTCAGCTCCTTTTTCTACTTTAAAACCTAGATCAAAGAAACCATGGGTTTTACTGTGGCTTTGGGGCCATATAACTTAAGATACTGATAGCCCCTTCTTTGCCTTTCATGTTTGCACTGGGGCAAGTTGTTGTTAGGTGCCATGAGTTAGGTCCAACTCATAATGACCCTATGTACAACAGAACAAAACACTCTGACACTGTGCTATACCCCACACTACGTCAGTGCTTCTCTGCTATTGATAGGGTTTTCAACGGCTGATTGTTTCTGGATTGCATCAGAAGAGAGCTGCCAGGTCTTTCTCCCATTTTAGCAGTGCTGGGGATGGAACCTAGGGATTTAGAGAGCACAGAGCAGTACTTTACAAACTGAGCTAAACCCCAGTCCACTGAGCTAAACCCAAGACCCAAAACTCAGTCTGCCTGGAACCTCAGATTGGACCCTCATCTGGAAATGGGGTCTTTGCAGAGGTAATCCAGGTGGTATGAGGTCAGACTAGATCAGGGTGGGTCCCAATCCAGAGACTACTGTCCATAAAGAGGAAGGGAGAGAGGCCCTGTGAGATGGGAGCAGAGACTGGGGTGATGGGGCCACCAGCTGAGGGATACCTGGAGCCCCCAGAAGATGGAAGAGGCAGGAAGGATCCTCCCCTGGAGCCCTCAGAGACGTCATGTCCTGCTGACACCCTGATTTCAGACTCACCCTCTGGAGCAGTGACAGCCTTTCTGCTGTTCCAAGGTCCTTTACTACAGTGTCCCTGGGAATGGCCACCATCCCCCTGTCCAACCACGTGGACCTCCAGTGAGGCAGAGCGACATCTCCATACCTGAGTGCGGCTGGACCTTAGGTCCTGTGCTTCCTGGCCAAGCCTTGGGCTGGGCCCTGCTCTTGAGGTGGCCCTGGCATCCCTCACTGGCAGTGGGGAGAGCTTTGTGTAAGCCTGGTGCTTCTGGTCACCATTGCAGAGACTCTCGTCGCCCCTGACGAAGGCCAGCACGAGGTCAAGTCTTCAGATGGACGGCCTGCTCTGCAGCTGCCAAGGCCCTGGCTCCTCATGGTCTCAGCAGCAGCTGAGGACCTAGGTCAGGGAATCCTCCCAAATGTTACATCCACAGGTAGAGAGGGAGGCCAGGAGGAGAGCTCCAGGGGCGGGGGTGGGGCAGGTGTAATTAGCCTGCTTTTCATTGCTAATGATGCTCTGCCACAGAAGGGGGAAGTTTTGAAGGAAAGAAGTTTATCTTATTTTAAAAATTTTGAAGTTCTTATGTGTTTTGGAGACAAGATCTCACTATGTAGCCCAGGCTGGCCTAAAATTCACAATCCTCCTGCCTTAGCCTCCCAAGCATGAACTACAAGTGTGCAGCGCCATACCTAGTTTAAAGGAAAAACAAAGCAAAACAAAACATGTTGGCCTACAGTTCTGGAGGACCAAGGCTGAAAGGCCATATCTGGTGGTGGCCTTCTTGTTGGCAGAATCCTGAGATGGTGCAAGGCATCATACGGTGAGGGACAGTGAGTTTGTGTGTGTGTGTGTGTGTGTGTGTGTGTATGTGGCCTCTGGTCTCGCTTCCTCTTTTATTTATTTATTTTTTGGGGGTACTTGGGGGTTGAACCTAGGGCCTTGAATGCTTTGCAAGTACTCTACCACTAAGCTGCACCCCTAGCCTATAAATTTTAAATTTTTTATCTTAAGACAGAGTCTCCCTAAGTTGCACAGGCTGCCTCTGGCCTTGAACTCATGATCCTTCTGCCTCTGCCTCCCGAGTCACTGGGATTACAGGCGTGGGCTACCGCATGTGGCTCTCCTCTTTCTTATACAGCAACCAGGATCCAATCATGGGGGCTCTCCACAAATGACCTTATCTAATCTTAAGCATCTACCAAATGCCCACCTCTAGTCACTATTATTATTGTAAGGTGCTGTTCAGTCAGGTCCCACTAATAGCAACCCTACGTTCAACAGAATGAAACACTCCTTGATGTTGTGCCAGGCACATGATCTTTTGATGTTTAAGCCCATGTTGTAGACACCGTGTCAATCCATCTAGTTGAGGGTTTTCCTTTTTTTTTGTTGATTCGCTGCTTTCCCAAACATGATGTTGTTCTCCAGGAATTGATCCCTACTGACAACATGTCCAAAATATATCAGATGCAGTCTAGCCATCCTTGCTTCCAAGGAGTACTCTAGTTGCACTCCTTTTTTTTTTTTTTTTTTGGTACTGGGGGTTGATCCCTGGGCCTCATGCCTGCATGCTTTGCAAGTGCTGGACCACTGAGCTGCAGCCCCAGCCCTTCTATTGTTTTCCTTATGTTCTGAGACAGGGTCTTGCTAAATTACTCAGACTTCCTCTGGTCTGGAACTTGCAATCCTTCTGGCTCCGCCTCCCAAGCCACTGGGATTACTGGCGTGCGCCACCACGTCCAGCTAGTTGCACTACTTTTAGGACAGATCTGTTGGTTCTTTTTGCAGTCCATGGTTCATTCAATATTGGTGTCAGGCACCATAATTCAAAAGCATCAATTCTTCTGTCTCCCTTATTCACTGTCCAGATTTCACAACCATGTGATGTGAATGAAAATATCATGGTGTGAGCCAGGTTTATCTTCAAAGTGACGTCTTTACTTTTCAGCACTTTAAAAAGTTCTTTTGCATCAGCTTTTCCCCAGTGCAATGTGTCTTTTGACCATAGCAGGGTTGTTTACACACTCTCAGTATGTCACCGTGTAGACTAAACTCTATCATGAGTTTGGGGGGATGAGCAGATCCCACCACAGCCCTTCACTCCTGCCCCAACTGTGGCCTGTCACCATTGCAGCTGGCTCAGGCCACCTGATGTCCCTTGGGATCAGCCCACCTGTGCCTTAGGAAGGTCCCTCCTTCCTCTCTCCAGGCTCCCCTGGCACTGCATTTCTTTTCAGTGTCCTGGGAAACACCGTCTTGGGCGTGACCAGCTGTCCAGTTGTCCAGCTTTCGGGGTCACCTATTCCTATATTAAATAGACGTGATCACCAGGCACTGAGGCCCGTGGCTGTAATCCCTCTGACTCTGGGGGCTGAGGCAAGAGGATCATGAGTTCAAGGCAGCCTGTGTGACTTAGCAAGACCCTGCCTCAAGATAAAAATAAAAAGGGGACTGAAGGTGCTGCTCAGTGTGGAGCACTTGCTTAGAACGAGTGAGAGCCTGGGTTGAGCACCTGGTACTGAAAACAGACAAATGATATATAAATGTAAGTATAAATGCATAGATATGATAGCTGATAGGCAGAATAATGGCCCCTGAGGACAAACCTGTCCTGAACCCCAGACCCTCCCAGACAAAGGGCCTAGCAGGTGGGGTGAAGTTGAGGCTGTTGAGATGGGGAGATCATACCACTTACCTGGAGGCCCAGGGTTAGCACAAGGGCTCCGATGGGAGGGGGCTGGAGGGCCAGGGAGGAGGGACGTGGCTGAGGAGCTGGGTCTGAAGGCGAAGGCAGCTGCCCGAGCTGAGACCTGCAGCCCACCTAGGCAGGAAAGGCCCAGCAGGAGTGTGTCCTGCGATACCTCAGCTTCAGCCTAGGAGGCCCGCTGTGCACTCCAAGCTGGCAGCGCTGGGCAGTCAGCCTCTTGCCTTGAGCCTCCACAGACTTGTGTTGCAACGACTGGAGGAACTGGCTACGCGCAGCCAGCACTCCAGGCTGCGACTGTCCCTCAGCCCCAGGACCCACACCTGGGCCTTGCTGACCCCTGTTCACTGCTGGTCTTCGCAAGCTCTTGTCTTGTCTCGGCTTCATCCTGGCCAGCGTCCCTGGCTTTTCCTCAGTTCATGAACTGTCTTCCCTGCTCTGCTCAGCTGGGTCCTCTCTGTCTGCCTGCTCTGTGTCCCTGTTTCTGACTCTGTCTCTCTTTTCTCCACGTTTCTCTGCTTTCCTATTCTCCATTTCCTGTCCGTGTGCAGAGGGGGAGGAGGAGACACACGTGGAAGGTTTCCTGGGAATGATGCGCTTCGTTACGTGTGATGAAAGACAAAATCCCTGTGAGGTAGAGATGATTTCCCTTGTCCAGACGTGGAGATCGCGGTTCTGCCGCGTGCCCACGATTCGGTCTTCGCGTGGCAGAAGCCAGCTTGCACCTTCTTTCACCTTCTATGTTGCAGAAACTCATAGTGGCCTTAAGTGCCTGTTTCAACTCCTCAGACTGAAGTCTCATTCCCTCGCAGTCTGGCCTTGAGGTGACAACATCCCGCACCTTCTCCAGTACTCACACGATTAAACAGAAACGTGAACATAGACGCAGGCATTTCCCTTTCCCCCAGTAGGGCCCCGAGCGCCTGGCTATTACCACAGAGCCAACCTGACCTGTCTGCAGGGAGGCTGCAGCCAGGCCCTGTCCCTGGGACCCGGCTTCCTCCCAGGCACTGCCCCTCAGGCCAGGTTCCTCCTCTGACAGACCCCCCCCTCAGATCCCCCTGCAGCCAGGCTCCGCCCCTCAGACCAGGCTCCAGCCCAGCCCTGCTGTCTTGGGGTGGCTCAAGGGTGCCCCCTCACTTCTTTCAGGCCTGGGTGGTCCTTGAGGCTTCCCTGGTCAGCTCCCACCTGCCAACCTGTAGCCAGAGTCTGTTTCCCACCATCCTCCTCTGCTAGGGTTCAGATCCTAAATCATTCTTCATTTCAGTGTGGTGGACAATTGCCATGGGTGAGTATGTGAAATGTAAATGGCAAGGTGGCTTCTCAGAGAGTGAAACGTAGAGTTACCACAGGTCCCCTGATCTCACATCTGGGAGCTCTCCCCAGAGGGTGAAACCTGGCACTCAGGAGACGTTTGTGCGACTGCGTTCACAACAGCATTGTTCACAGTAGCCGAAGCAGGGAAGGCTCTCATGTCCATCGAGGGACGCGTGGTACAGGATGGATGGTACAGTCATAGGACGTACCACCCTGCAGACTTGAAAAGGAAAGGCATTCTGACACAGGTTGCAACATGGATGGGCCTTGGGGACATCGTGTTGGGTGAAATCGGCCAGTCACAGATTGATAAACACTGCATGAATCCACTCATATGAGCTCCCTGAAGCCAAAAGTTTGTAGAGACCGAGAGTATAATGGTGGGGCCAGGGACGGGAAGGGGAATAGGGGGTTAGGGTTTAATAGGGACAGTTTCAGGGAAGATGGAAAGTTCTGTGGGTGGATGGCGAGGAGGATCACATCCCACATGAGCAGGCTCAGTGCCACTGAACCATGGACTAAACATCGTTATGTGTTAGTCACTTTCTGTCACTGTGACAGAATTCCTGAGAAAACCAACTTTAGGAGGACAGCTTTACTTTGGTTCACGGTTCAGAGGTTTCAGTCTGAGGTTGGCTGGTTCCATGGCTTTGGGCCTAGGGTGAGGCAGGGATATAGTGGTGGAGGGGCTGGTGGAGGACAGCTGCTCACCTCTTGGTGGTCAGGAAGCAGAGAGAGGAAGGGGTGGGGCCAGGGCCAGGGACAGGGACACCGCTTCTCCAACCTGCTCCACCTCCCGCTCACGCCACCTCCCAGCAAAGCCATCAAATTATGCATGCATCACGGGATTCATCTGCTGATTAGGTCAGAGTCCTCGGGATCAATCACGTCTCAAAAGCCCCACATTTGAATGTTGCACGGGGGACAAGCTTTCAACACAGGAATTTTGGGAGGACATTTCATAGCCAAGTCATAACAGGATGGTAACATTTATGTTATGTGTATTTTATCACAATGAAAAATCGGGGGAAAACTTGCATAGTGTACTGTGTAGCTTAGGTGTACCACAATTTATTCAGCATCAGCTTACCACAGGATATTCAGATTGTCTTTAGCGTTTCCCTGTTATAAACAAAGCTGCAGTGAACATTCTTGAACACAGGTCCTCATGAATGGAACCTGAAATTCTGTAGGACAGATTCCCAGTTGAGCAGAGATCTCTGTTATTTCATTTTAATAGATCATTCCTTTTTTTTTTTTTTTTGCAGTACTGGGGGTTGAACCCAGGGCCTCATGCTTCCATGCTCTGCAAGTGCTAGACCACTGAGCTGCACCCCCAGCCCATTTTTTACTTTTTGAAACAGGGTCTCACTGAGTTACTCAGACTGCCTCTGGTCTCAAACTTGCAATCCTCCTGCCTCTGCCTCCCGAGCCACTGGGATTACAGGCGTGCACCACCGCGCCCGGCAGATCATTCCTTCTTGAAAGGAACAGCTATTCACACCCTGTGAGTGCTGTGTGAAAGGCTCAATTCTTCATACATCTGCCACACTGCACATTATCTTTTCCCTTTTCCCAGTTTGATGTGTGTACAGGGGCCTGGTGGACATTTCCAGTGCTGAGGGGAGATTCTTGAGAAGGTGAGAGGGAGTTTGCTGGCCAAATGGTGGTCATAACCTTTCTATGCCTGCTAACTTCCTTTCTCCTTGCCAGAAACACAATTTTGCTGGGTTTTGCATGGGAACACTTCTCTACCAGAGTGGGTGGGTGGTGGGGAAGGGTCCTTAACAGGTGGCATGTGTGAGGAAAAGGAAAACAACCCAAAACTATTTTTTTTTGTGGTACTGGAGGTTGAACCCAGGGCCTCGCGCCTGCATGCTCTGCAAGTGCTGGGCCACTGAGCTGCACCCCCAGCCCATTTTTTTACTTTTTGAGACAGGGTCTCTCAAAGTTACACAGACTGCCTCTGGTCTCGAAGTTGCGATCCTCCCGCCTCCGCCTCCCGAGCCACTGGGATTACAGGCGTGCGCCACTGCGCTCAGCTTTCCAAACTATTCTTGAAGAGCAACAGGAAAGCTTGCAGGTGAACATGGAAGGAAGGTGGAGGAAGGTGGGGCTCTCACCGTTGTTTGCCTTCAAGCTCTGGTTTGTGGGCACAGAGTAGGGATCTGGTGGGCCCCCTTGCCCAGGATAAACAGAGACCTGCTGCTAGCATTCCTGGGGAAGCAGAGTGGACCTGAGACTAGGGGCCAGAGACCCAGGTTGAAAGCCCATCGTCCTTGCTGCATGACCCTGTAACCCCGACAGCCTCCCCTAGTTGAAGCTGACCAGTCAGAGGGAGGCACAGGGGCTTTCACGGAGGCAGCGGTACGGCCCCACAGGCAGCCTTCTCTGGGTGCTGCCAACGGAATGGTTGCAGGCTGGTCTGCAGCGTTTTAATATAGTGATGGCTGTGGTAGCCTATGACCTCAAGTGAATAAACAAAAGAAAATCACACCTGAGCACATCGTGGCAAACCCACCAAAACCCAAAGATGGTGCTGGGATTGGGGGAAAATCTTAAATTCAGCCACAGAAATGGATTGATTACTCCAATGGGCAATGGGTGGATTGAGCCAACTTCCCAACAGAAACAGTGGGTACTGCAAGACAGTTGGATGGGCTCTTCAGAGGGCACGGAAAGAAAATAACTGACAAGCCAGGAGCCGTAGTTGGCAAAAATATCCTTCGAGAATGAAGGTAAGAGCCTGGTATGTGGCAATGCACACCTGTATCCCAGCACTTAGTCAGCCAGGGCATGAGGATGGAGAATCCTAGGCCAGTCTGGGCTACATGGTAAAAGACCCTGCCTAAAAAATAAGAAAAAGAAAAATCTAAAATAACAAAGCAAAAACAACATTTTCAAGTAAACCAAGAACGGACTGACTTCATCATCCATAGACTTCTCCCAGCAGAAAGATGACAGAGCGCCTCTAAGCAGGACAGTGACTCCAGGTGGCAGGTCAGATGGAGATGGCAGGAAACCGGAGTGGGGACCCGTGCATGCCAAATCTATAGGACTTAAAACTCAGGCTAAAAAGGCAGTGAAGTGGAACGACAGTGCTCTGAGACCCTCGTAAGTACAGAAAAGATGACAGCACCGGCTTCTATTAGCCGTGGGTGCGACATGTGCTGGAATCTCCAGGGCAAACACTGGAGAAACAGCGAGATTGTGTGACCACCAAATTAAGACAGGTGGCAGGTGGAAAAATAGAATATGAATCATTCAGAACTGGCAAGGAAATATCTATAGAACTGGGAAAGCAAAAATAAAAAGCAAATATAGGAGGCAAAACAGACAACCGATTCAAACCCAAACATATCCAAATTATATTAAACACAATTTAACTCACATTGTAATTAAAAGACCAAAGTGACCAGGCTGGCAAAGAAACAAAAAATAAAACAGAAGAGCCCACCCCCAGTACAACTATATTCCACGACAGTAGACGTAGATAAGGCATACAGAGGCAGAAAATCTGGCAGTAAGAAGGTTGAGGACAATCAAAATGTGCACACAGACAGCTGGCATAGGCACCTGTGTCAGGCAAAGATCTGTTTCAGTGACCACGAGGAGACTCAAAATGACATGAGTTTTGATTCAAAAGAAAGTTACAGCAGTTCTAAACTTGCGTGTAAATAATATGCTTGAAAATATCAAGCAAAAGTGGACAGATTTGTAGAAAAATAGGCAGATTCTCAATTATAGTGGAACGTTTTACACACAAGCCTCTGAGTAATTGATAGAGAAAGCAGACAAAAAGAAAACCAGTTAACACAGATTTGGCCGACGTGACGAGCAACCCTGATGCGTGCGCAGAGAACACTGCTTAACACACTTGTAGCACAGTCTTCAAACACACGGAGATGTGAAAACCCATGTTATGTTGGGCGGTAAAGCCAGTCTCCACAAATTTCAAAGGATTGAAAACTATGGTGCAACGGAGCTAGAAATAAAAACGAAAGATAAACATCTTCATATATTTGGAAATTAAGAAATAAATTTAAAAAATGCATGATTCGCAGAATAAGCCATAGCGGAAATTAGAATATATTTTAAAATTAACTATGCAACTACTACATACAACTTGTGAGATGAGGCACAAAAACCACACAAAAACCCAGTACCAGGAATGAGAAAAGGTGCACCAGACATCCTATATATATAGTTGAAGTTTTCAAAAAGGTATTATGAACGTTTTATGCCAATAAACTTGAAAATTTAGATGAAATGGACAATTCTTAAAAAGTACAATTTGTTAAAATTGGTGCAAGATAAAATAGACAATCCAAAAAAATTATTAAAGAAATTGAATCCATAATTTAGAATATGCACTATTGGGAAATGCCAGATTGCTGTGCATGGTGGCACACCATGCACCTATAATCCCAGCACTCGGTAGGTTGAGACAGAAGAACTCAGGTTTGAGACCAGCGTGGGCTACATAGTGAGACTCTGTCACAAAACAAAACAAAACCAAAAAACCAAACCAAACCAAAAAACCACAAACCAAAAAACAATCCCAATAACAACAACAACAAAACTCTAGCCAAACAACAACCAAACAAACCTACGTGGATTTCCCAGTTGAACTCTGTCAAATGCTTAAGGACAAAATAGCACGTTTATGTGTCTGCAGAGAGGAGAGGAACCATTGGCATTTGGAGGGGCTTACCTGGGGTCCTACAGCCCCTCCTCTTCTGATACTGAAAGGACATGCTTGTCCCTTCCCCCCTTAGGAGGAGAGACCATCAGAGAGCTGGGAATGTCAGGTATCCTGAAAAAAAAAAGGCTGCACAATATTGTATCTTGTGGACAGGCCACGCACCCACTGGTGGACACCTGGGCTGCTCCCACCTCTTCGCTGTCATGAATAATGGTGCTGTGAGCAAAGTGCACTCCTTTTTTTGGCTGAACCACACTGTGGACGTAATAATATAGTTTGGGAATTTTGAGATAAAAATATAAAAATCACAGGTAACAAAGGATCGTGTACCTGTGGCACATATGTGGCTAGACAGGTGCCCCAGGACTTGCTGCTGGACAGTGGCCTCCCACAGTCATACCCTCGGGCCAGGTTTTGTGAGGTGGACACATGTAGGGGCCCCACTGGCCAGTGGGGTAGCCTGGCTTGGGGACAAGGCGAAGATGTGACGACCCTTCAGTGGGGAGCAAGCGTGCCCCAGAGGAGGGGCCTCAGGGAGGGGTGCACTCTGGTGTGGTGCACAGCCTCGACTGCCCTCTGCAGGACCCCCCACATCCTGAAACGCCACCTCACCAGGCTCAGCCGCCAGGCCCGCTGGGCCCCACCACTCCCTAGGGCCACAGAGCCTTGGTCACCTGCCCTCCCCGCGCCCAGCTGAGGGCGGAGTCCTGCTGGGTCCCTGCTGCTTCTCTGCCTCTCCTCGACAGGACCAGACGTGGGCTTTGCCCGCAGAGCTCAGCTCCGTCCTGCGACCCCGGTCCCCACGCTGGCGCGGGGTGCGGGCGGAAGGGAGGGCGCCTCGCTGGCGAGACCTCGGGTGGGGCCCGTGGCTGTGGCCCTGCGCGCCGGGGTCAGCGCTGGCGGCTGCCGAGAAGCCTCGCCGGGCCTCTGCTGTCGTGTGTCAGACGCCCCCGCGGGAGCAGGGGGGAGGGGGCGCTCGGCCCAGCCACGGCTGTGACACCGCCCGGGGTGTAGCGTGGGGATGGAAAAAGTGAGCGCAGGGTGGAGCAGGCCCTTTACGGGAAGGCGGGAAGGCGGATGCGAAGTGCTGACTGATCCGCCGCTCTCGGTTCCTATCTGAGCTGGGCTGCCGCGGTGGCAGCTCGGCCCGGCCCCGCTCCACGCTGACACCTGAGCCAGGCTGGCGGCTCACGCAGGGACCGCTTCCGCTCCTGCGCTGGGTCTTTTTTTTTTTTTTTAAGTATCGGTTTGAACTTAACGTTCTTTCAAGCACATTCGGTATGTATTAATTAGAGTAATTTTTTTTTTTTTGGTGTTCAAATTGCCCCCTGTGATTTTGACACGACCTTGTTTCCTCGCCGGGGTCGGTGAGTGGCGCCAGCCCCTCCCGCTGTCTGCACCCTTTCTCACGCTGCGCTGCGGGACTCCCCGCCCCTGGAGGTGTTGCCACAGGGGGAGAGGGTGCCCCCCAGGCCTCGCCAGCTGCACTCGTTTGCCGGCCTGGCAGGTGTTAAGTCTGACCTTGCATTTTTTTTCATGATGAGTAAAATCGAATGTACTTTCACTGTTTAAGGGGTTTATAGACACATGAGTGTACACCCCCGCAGGCAGGTAATGCACACATACATGTGCATGCACCCCCGCACACTGCCAACACGGCCTGCATGCACACACGGATATAATGCCCGCGTGCATGTACACATGCACTGTATGTGCACACGTTTAAACACACGTGTGTATGCGCACACGTACCTCTGTGAACTGTTAACAGGTTGTGGTTTAGATCTTTATACAATTTATATTTAGATAAACTGTTTACCCCAGTTTGCTTATGATTTTTTTGACAGGATAAAGATTTTGTTTTCCAATCTGTGGAGTTAAATTTGGCAATCTTATCCAAATTGCTCCTTTTCCAAAGTTCTTTAGTGGCCAGATTTGCCCAGCGCCTGTGCCTGGCGTGCCTCTCCTGGGATTGGGAGCGTGTGAATGTGCCGCACACGGTGTGAGGCTTCGTGCCCTCCCGAGAGCAACTTTTCTAGGAAGCCCCTGGGTGCAGGGCTGTCCGCTCTGCCTGCCCTGCACACCTTGGTACAGCTTGGCGAGGCCGCGCCCCTGGCAGGTTTGCGCACTCGGTCACGTTTTTTGGGTTCCTTGCTTGTTTACTTGTCCATATGAGCATCACAGTTCCAGAAGTGTGGGTCTTTGTGGGGATGATGTTGAATTTGTGGGCTAAGGAGGAATTATGCCATGTCTGTGATGTGGAGCTGCTGTGTCCAGAACCCCGTGTGCCCCGTGGATTGACCACGCCTGTGTCTCGCTTCCCTTCCCATGGGCCTCCGTATTTCGCCTCACCTGCACTTTATCTCATCTGCAGTCACTGCAGAGGGGAACAGCCTCACTCATCTTCCCACGCCACCTTTTCTAACTGCATGCTGGGCAAGAGGAGGGCCCCTGGTTCTCAATGCCAGCCTACCTGCTGCACAGATTGGCTTCCGGCTGGGGCAGCTTTCCCATGGGCCCGCCTGGATTTCTGGTGCCAAGCACAATGTCTACCTCTGGGATGTGGTGGCACATCCTCACCTAGATGGACCAGGCTGGGGAGCTGGTGGGCAACTGCAGCGGCCAGGGAGCTTGGGCCAGGTCGACTTCCTCCCCACAGGAGGGGCTGGGGACGGTGCCTCTGTTGTCCACAGCAAAACCCCAGCATGGTGACAGGCTTGTGTTCCTTCCCTGGGCTACTGTCTCCCCAGAACACCCCACCCTACCCTATGGACTTGGGAAGGACCCCCAGGTGCCCCTCACTCAGAGCCCACTGCCACCTTCCCACCCCACTGGGCTGGCCCCCAGCACCGAGCCCCAACCCTGCCCGAGGGACCTCCAGGTGGAGGAGGTGAAGGCTGGAGCAGGGCAGACACTGACCGCTTGGGGACACCCCGTACTGGGTGAGGAGGCCTGGGCTCCTGAGCCATGGGACCAGGGAATGGCTGGGGCGAGGAGCACAGCCTGGCTTCCCTTGCAGTGGGAGGCTGCGTGTGTGAATGTGGGGAGGGGTGAGGGAGTGAGGGCGGGGGGGTCTGCACGTTTCTGGGACAGTGACGGCAAGAGCCAACTCCAGCGAGGCCTCATAGTGCCATCTGCCCCTCCACCTGGAACCACAGCCTGGCCCCCAAGTTCTGCCTGGGGGACTGGCCCTCGTGTCCCCATAGCCCACAGGAACAAGACATGGCCCCTTTAGGCTTTCACCATTGTTTAATTATAACATAACACACCTGAAGGAAAGGGCTCCCAACCCTGAACAGAGAGCGTCTACTGGCCAGCCTGGCTCTGACCGTTCTGCCCTAGATATTGGAAGAGCCGTGGGGATACATGCCGCATTTTGCCAACCCACCAAAGTCCCTTCATAAACATTGTGAATGGGGCCCAGGAGAGGGTAAGTGGGGGTCCCCAGCTCCTGCACCATCTCCCACCACCCTGCCCAGGATGACCACAGTGGGGACAGGCCAAAGCCAACCCCTCATTGTCCTATGTGTGAACCTTGGGAGGTCTCCTGCCCCCGGCCCCTGGGGGTGAGGAGGGAGGGAGCTGAGGTGCATCATTGGAGATGGGAGGGCCTCTAACTCTGCCTGAGCCCACCACTGCCTCAGTTTCCCCTCTGTAAAGGGTGGAGGGGACTCTCACAGAGGTTTGCAGGGTGAACACCCTTCCTCGCCCTCCATTCCCCCAGTAGCCAGGAGCTCTTTCAGCGTTTGCTGAAACTCCTCCAGTCCTGGAGGGGGCACACGGCCGCTGGTCTCCTGCCACACAGATGTCCTGGCTGAGTGCCCTTGAGGGTGGCCACAGGTGCTGTACCTGCTGTGCACTCTATCCCCTGGCCCTGCACGGTAGGGTCTCCACCCAGGCTCATGTCTAGGCATGACAATCCCTGGGAGACTGTGGCCATGGCAACAGGAGCCCCTGGCCATGCAAAACAGTAGGACACAGGACAGCTGGGCTCCGACCAGTTCTGCCCTTGCAAGGAGGCCTGGGGCTGCATCCATGCCCAGCTCTCCGTATCAGGGGAGAGTGATGCCTGCTGCTCCTGGCTTGCAGCGGCCATGAAGAAGAGTATCCCTCTGTGGGGCCCTGCCTGGGGGGTCTAGCACACGTGCAGGGTGGTCACCCTAGGACAGCTCAGCCCCTGGGAGGTCCCCACTGATCCAACCCTGGGCTCTTGGTGGAGAGTCTGCAGGACCATGGTGGCCAACGTAGCTGGTCAGAGGGGCCAAGAGCAATGTCCATCCTCATGTGCCCGAGCCTGGGGACCCGGAGGGCCATCGACGGAGCCTCTGCGGCCCAGGGGTGAAGCGCCCAGCCCGTCAGGGAAGACGATGGTGGCGTACTCTGTGTGTATGCCGGGGGCAGGGGGCTCCAGGGCCTTCTCTCGACACTGGAAATCCAGCTCTCCGTAGGCCACGCTGAAGACAGGAACCGTGGAGGGGTCTTCCTTCTTGGGGGGGGGGTAGGGAGGAGTCAGTTGTAGAGGCCCCACCCATGACCATTCCCAGGAGGAGGGCTTGTACCCCCACAAGCCAGACCACCACGGGGTTGGGTGTTGGTTAGGGGCTTCTTAGAGCAGGGTAGCCTAGCTGTTGGACCTGAGGCCTGATGGTGGCCTCACCACTGCCCTCTGCGTGACCCAGAACACAGCTTTCCCCGCTGTCTCAGCACCACTGCCCTTCTGTGTGGCCTAGGACACAGCTTTCCCCGCTGGCTCAGCACCACTGCCCCTCTGTGTGGCCCAGGACACAGCTTTTCCTGCTGGCTCAACTTCTACCGTAAACTGTCCTTGGCATTTTTGCAGATTTAGAATTCTGAAGTGGGATTTTTCCAGCTTTTCCCTGCCCGTGAGATACGCAATGACCATGCCCACACCATGGCCTCACCCACTCTGGGATCAGCAACAGGTGGGGTGGCAGGACTTGGCTCTGGGGATGTGGGAGGGGATCACGGTGGGAAGTGTGAGTTCAGGCGTGAACCTGGGTGCCCGGGCCACAGCCCTGGAGTCCCTCTGCTCCTGGCTGGCTCTGGAGGCAGGGTGGGCAGCCATTCAGGAGGGGACCCAGACTCACCAAGGGCTTCTCCTTGCTTCCGGCTCTTCCGGACTCTGCAGAGAAACACATTTTAAATCCAGGGGCAGTGGCCAACCCGTCCTCCCCAGGGTGGGGTCTTGGCAGGGGTTCCTGCCGTGGGGGGTGCTGAGGGTCTCCCTCAGGCTGTGCAGGGCTTTCTGGCCCTTGAGAGGTCCAGCCTCCAGGAACGGCTCCAGGCCTTCTGTAACGGCTCCCTCCCTCCCCACGTGCCAACAAGAGCCCCAGATGCACGTGGAGCACTGTGCGGGAGGCTGCCGAGGGAGAGACCTGCCAGACTCCGGGGGTGTGCACGGTGGCACAAGGCAGGCACACAGCTAGACTGTCAGGGGTCCTCCCAGGCGGCTCCTCCCAGAATGCCGTGCGTGACTGCACTGTTGTGCACAGGGAGGCTTGCGGCACTCCCTCGTGTCTGGAGAGGATCTCAGGCGCCGCATGACATGAGCTTCCCAACAGGCACGGCACCACAGCTGCGCACTGCCTGCCAGCTTGGCTGCCTCCTCCCTGCACAGGGGACACCAGGCGCAGGGCAGCCGGGGTCCTGTCCAGGATGTCAGGGCCCCGTGGGGCTAGCTGTGTGGGTGTGCCGTGACCACAGGCCCTTGAGGTGGTCAGAGTGTGCAGTGAGGTCAGGGTAGGGTGGAGGAAGTCGAAGTAGCAGAGGGAAGTGTGCAGAGGGCAGCTTGCTGGGAGGGCTGAGGGCAGGGCCTGGGGCTCTGCTTCTAGAGGGACAGGGGCAGGGTGGTGACCAGTCTTACCTGGCGTGTCCCTGGAGCAGACGGCAGTCAAGACCCAGGCCAGCAGGAGCAGAGCTGGGACACCCACCAGGACGCTGGTGACACCCACAACCAGGCCTTGGAGCTGGCGGGGTGGCCTGGGTGAGGGGCTGGGATTCGCTGTGGGAGGCTCCACGATTCTCTCTGCAGAGTCATATGGGATAGGCGTCAGGAACTGGGGCCAGGGTCACCTGAGGGACAGCCCACCCGGCCTTCTCCTTGGCCTCAGACCCGCAGGGACAAGCCTTGGTCTTAGCCTGGCCCCAGTGCACTTCCGAGGCGTCTGCCACCAGGCTGCCTGTCTCGGGCTCCACCTTCCCTCACGCCGCAGGCCAGGGCTTCCCAGGAGAGAGTCGGGTCTGCCGCACCTGTCACTGCGAGCTCTGCATAGGGGCTCTCCTTGATCTGCGTCCTGGGAGGCAGGGAGATGGCCCCGCACAGGTAGATGCCGCTGTCATTGAGCCGTGTGGCCACGATGGTCATGTTGAAGTCACGCCCGCTGGGTAGCTGCATGACCTGGAAGCGTGGGTCGTGGCCTGGCTCGCAGCAGCTCCTGAGGAAGGAGGCCAGCTTGACCCTCTGGTTGCTGGGGCTCAGGCGGTACCAGTTCAGCACGTGGTGCTCGGACCAGTCGGAGACGCTGCAGGTGAAGGTGGCGTTGTCCCCCTCCGACACGGGCAGCCGGGCTGGGGAGAAGGCGGGGGGGCTCCAGGGCCTGTCCGTGGGCTCTGAGGGGGGCAAGGGCACAGGCTGAGGAAGGGGCTCGAGCGACCCGACCTGCCATTTCCTGCAGGCCTGCCGCGGCTTGAACCCCCTCGTCAGACCCCTGCATGGGGACTCGCAGTTCTCCCAGCCGCTTCTGCGGCAGCCTTTGTTTTCTGACTTCATGGACACAGGAGGCTGGGAGCTCTGCCCAGCTTTCTGGCTCTGACCTGGGTCCTGGCTTCTTCTTAGGACCTTGGGCCCTTTCTAGGTCAGTGTCAGCCTGTCAGGTCCTGAAGGGCCAAGCTCCACAGGCCCTTGTGGCCTGGCCTGGTTCTGTTACTGGCTGCTTGGCTGGGGGGGGGGGGGGCTTCCCATGGAGACTCCGGTCCGGGGGGGGGGGCCCCTCGATAGGCTCAGGATCCAGCCTGTACCCTTTCCCTGGGGGACCTCCCAGCATGGGAAGTGCT
>VMDO01024671.1:0-29376 GCA_007922755.1 Pedetes capensis | reverse complement strand
TTGTTGTTGTTGTTAGGTGCCGTCGAGTCGGTATCCAACTCATAGCGACCCTCATAGGGTTTTCAATGGCTGACTGTTTCGGGATTGCCTTGGGAGTGGATTGCCAGGTCCTTCTCCCATTTTTGCGGTGCTGGGAATTGAACTCGGGACCTCAGAGACTGCAGCGCAGCGCTCTACCAACTGAGCTAAATCCCAGCCCCTTCATATGGTTAGCCCTTTAAAACTATTGAAAGTGTGCAGATTAGAGAATATATGGTAGATGTTAATATAGGTACATACTCATACATGTATTTCTTAGCTTGGTCCATTAAAAAAGCATGAAAACAATCTTGCCTTAGTAGTTAAAAGTCTACCTTTTGCCCAGGTCTTGGTTTCTAAATACCATCAGCCAATTAAAAGAGCCAAAGATACTTGAGAAAGAACAGATTCCACTGCTGGGGTGAGGAAGGTAAAAAATGCATCTGGAACTTTTGGTAGTGTTAGAAAATAAGGAAGTGCTCAAGAAATAATGGGGATATGTCAAAAATAACAAGAACCAAACTGAAGGGCCTCCTAATGGCCAAATCTGAGATAATCTGAACAAAACAAATGATAATAATAATGGATTACAGCCCATAGAATAAAACAGATGTCTATTAATACACATTGATACAATGGATAACTAATATAAATACATGGGGCAAGAGGGAAATCTCTCCTTTACAGTAGAATTTCAATCAATAAATATATGAGGAAGGATAGAAAGAGAAAATTACCTTATGGCAAACACCAAAGTAATTGTTTTAGGCAAGATTCATAATGCATTCTAAAATTAGTTGGTGAAAGTATGAGAAATAGAATGTTTACATAACCAAAAAGTATCTCTCCACAAATAATAATAAACTTCAAAGGGAAAAATTTGAACTTTACAGGGGAGATACCTCCTAGACACCACCTTAATAAAATGATCACTAATTAGAAGACATCATGACAAGTGCCCCTGATATGATACACTGGGACCCAACTTTATTTCTGTGATATTCTTAACAAAATGCACTTCAGAACTCAGTCACAAGGGGCCATCCATAAAGCCTAAATTGAGAGGCACTACATGAATTACTGCTGAGTAATCTTCAAAAGTGTCAAGTTCTAAAAGACAAAGATTGAGGAACGGTCTCAGATTGGAAGAGAAAAAAGGGCATGACATTAAATGCAATACGTGATCCTGGATTTGGTCCTAGTGTGCCATTACTGGGACAATTGATAAAATTTGAATATAGTCTACAGGTTAGTTAACACTATTAGTGTTAATTACTTCATTTTGGTCATTGTGCTATGGTTAAGATGTTAAAATTTATGAAATCCAGATGAAAGCTATTTAGGTACTCCCTTGTAGTACTTTTGAAGCTTTTTTAAACCTAAAAAGTAAATCCTTAATTTAAATAAACTAAATTTAATTTTTTTTTATTAGAAATTTTTAATGTACATCATAATGTGATTCATTTTGACATGATTTTCGTTGACTAAATTTAATTTTTAAAACTCAAAGCTGGATGCTGTGGCACAAGCCGATAATCCCAGCTACTTGGGAGGCTGAGGCAGAAAGATGGCAACTTTGAGATCAGAGGCAGCCTGGGCAGCTTAACAAAACCCTATCTCAAAATAAAAGATACACAGGGGTCTGTGCATCCAGCTCAATGTTAGAGCACTTGCCTTTCATGTTTAAGACCCTAGCTTCAATGCCTGAGTTTAAAAAAAAGAAAAAGAAAAGAAAAAAAGAGTAGATCTCAGAACAATAATTATGTATAAACACAAAATATTATTATTAATAAAAAACTCAGAATTAGTGATTACTGATGCAGTTTTCCAGTCTTTCAAGGAATAATTAAGCTTTGTAGCTTAATGTTGTTTCTCCTAAGACATTACAAAAATGCAAAGCTATCAATTTTCTGTAAGACTTAATCCTAATTTCCAAATACTGTAAAATATCACATAGGAATATTATATTGAATAGCATTTGCTGTATTCAATGAATAATTTGGCATTTTAGCTTATGCTGTTTCTTCTAAAACATTATAAAAATGTGAAGCTATCAATTTTCTGTAAAATATATTCAATCCTAATTTCCAAATTGTGTAAAATGCCACACAGGGATGCTATATTCAAAGATGTTAGAGATCACATTGTCATAAGAAACTCAGTGTGAGATCAATAATCAAACCCTATCCACTCTATCTCTTTGGATCTTTCCTGTTTACTCAAAGCTCACACAGCACTCAATCTTGCCAGCAAATTAAACTGGGAGACACATGCTTGTTCCAGAGGTACGGAAGTGAACAAATTACAATCCATCCAGAACAGACCTAATAAAGAAGTAATCCTTCCAGAGGAAATCAAAGTGCAGATAATTATAAAGCAAAGCATAAGTGGAACATGAAATAATGAAGAGCATTTGGGTTTTGGTATCTCATATACTTGAATTTGAGTCTCAGCCAACTTCCTTGGCTTTGTGACTGAGCAAAAGTAGCATGATTTACCTGAGCTTTATGTTAACTGGGAAACAGGATAATTCTGTTGATCTATTTGGAGGATTAAATGAGATAATTTAGGCAGAGCATCAGGAACATGCTCACTAGAGGCTCTCAATAACTATTTTCTTCCCTATTCTTTTTTCCTCTTAACATAATGAGGTAACTATTCTTGGCATTACAAATATTTGTACCTCTAAGTGAAAAAAAGTGGGAGAAGGACCTGACAGCCCACTCCCTAAACAATTCTGAAACAATCAGTCACTGAAAACTCTATGAATAGCAGATAAGCACTGACATAGTTTTGGGCATGGCACTGTGTCAGGGAGTGTTCAATTCTGTCATACATAGGGTTGCTACTAGGCAGACCTGGCTCAACAGCACTAACAATAACAACAGCAACAATGAGTGAAAAGAAACGAAAAATAAAATGGCTTAAAGACAGAAAGGGAATTAATGGGCTCATGAACTGCAAATTCCTGGCCGACGGCTAGCTTCAGGCACAACTTGATTTTTGCCTCAGAAGATGTTCCATGTCATTTCTCTGATGTTTGTTTACTCTGCACTTGTACCAATTCAGCTGGGGTGTATAGGGAAAAACACAACAAATGTACTGGGGTCCCTTTTGAATTTATGACTTGTTGTTGTTAGGTGCCATCGAGTCGGTATCCGACTCATAGCGACCCTCTGTACAACAGGGGAAACACTATTGTCAGTGCTTCTCCACTGTTCATAGGGTTTTCAATGGCAGATTGATTTTTGGGAGGGGGTTGCCAGGTCCTTCTCCCAACCTACAGCTTCCGGTGTTCCCAGGCGGTCTCCCATCCAGGTACTAACCAGGCCCAACCCTGCTTAGCTTTGGAGATCTGATGGCATCGGATGCCACAGGGCTACAGATGCAGGCTGTATGAATTTATGACTATAGATCTCAAAATGTTCTCAGTATTGTTCAGCAACCTCACTGTGTTTTCATTTCTTTGAAAAGGTCAATTCTTTTGAAGCACAAAGGCCATGTTTTCCTTGATCAAGTCATCTTTGAAAAGCCAGTCACTTCTTGTGGTTTCCTGAAAGTTTTAGCTTCTAATCCATTGTCTTTGTCATTATTACTATCATAATATTTGCAAACTTCATCAACTGAATGGATGATGCCAATAACATCTTGGCCCACTCAACATCATGTCATCATGTCTTCTTCATTCCATGCTTTTGTGGACACGTGCTAGACCTTGATGTTGTTATTGTTAGGTGCTGTCGAGTCAGTGTCCGACTCATAGTGACACTACATACAACAAGCAAAACACTATTGTCAGAGCTTCTCTGCTATTCATAGGGTTTTCAATGGCTGACTGTTTTTTGGGAGTGGGTTGCCAGGTCCTTCTCCCAAGACTATAGCACCTGGTGTCCCTAAGCAATCTTCCGTCCAAGTACTAATGAGGTCCAACCCTGCTTAGCTTCCGAGATCTGACAGGATCAGACGCCACGATGTCATGGCTCCAGGCAGACCTTGATAGTACTCATAAATTTATTACTACTACAAATTTTCAAGCATAAAATTCTGAAACCACCAACTCAAATCAAGTAAACTAATTTCAACACTTTTTAGGCTGATGATGATTTCTAACATGTTGTCCTTGGTATACTATTCATTATTCATAACCTTTCTCCTACCTACATTTCCTATGCTACATATTGCGTTGCTATAATCATTTCCTTGTATACTTCTTCTCTACAAGTATGTGCACATACACATGCACACAGAAACACATATACATTCAATGGCTTTGTCTCTCTCCCTTCTCTTCTATTTTACTGGTCTCACAGAATCCCAGCTCTTATAAAATCAATTATCTACTTACTCCTTGCCTGAATACAGGCAAGAATGCAGCTGAATGTAGCAGGAAAATACTACCTCCTCATCTGACTAGATTTATGTTCACGAGACTTTAATAAGTACTCTGTCTGGCCAGGCCATAATATTCTTTAGTTGATTTCTCTTCCTACATTTTAAGAAGACCATTTCAAACCTAATTCTCAAATAGGCACTTAATGCATATTCATTAAATGAATGACTATAAGTTCACCATATGTTTGTCTTAGCCATTTTTTTTTTCATACTTTAGTCTGACAATGAGAGAAGCTTCAAGGTTCAGATGCTATATTGAAGAAAAACAACTGACTTTTTCCCCAAATACTTGGAAAGCCATTGTCTCTCAGACCCTGTTCAAATTGCACACTGATTTATGAACCTATCACTAAAACATAACTGTGATGTCTTGGTCAGCACAGGCCTGGGTCAGGTCCTTCACTCTGAGGACTGGGTGTCATTTGAGACAGGCTGAGCAGTCAATCTTCTGTAACAGCAGTCAGGTACTTGACTCAACCCAAATAGTAAACACAATAATAGGACAGTCACTGAGAGCTTAGTCTGTGGAAACAGGAATAAGTAAAGGCTAGCTCTATTATTTTATGAGTTTCTGTAAGAATATTTGATATAATTTCTTATGTATATTTTCTTCTTTATTAAGAGTGTGTTGGAGTTTCCTTTACCTATTTTGCTATAGATTATTCTCACAAAATTATTCTAGTTGAAGAAAATTTGAATTTCTGTAGAAATTATGATTTCAAAAATTTTGCAGTTAAAACTAGACCCATAATTGTTTCCTTTTCTTTAAGATAGATAACTGAGTTTTTCCATTCTATCTTTCCCTTAGTATTTAGGGTACAAAGCTTCATTTCAAAAGCATTGTATAGCCAGGCATAGTGGTGCACACCTGAAGTTCCAGTGACTTGGGAAGGCAGAGGCAGGAAGATTGCAAGTTTGAGGACAGAGGGAGCATGTGAAACTTACAAAGATCTTGATTCAAAATAAAAAGTAAAAAAAAAAAAAATGGGATGAAGGTGAAGCCCAGTGGTAGAGCACTTGCAAAGTATGTATGAGGCCCTGGGGTCAACCACCCCCTCCCCAATGTACTGCCAAGAAAAGGTTTTGTATATATTTTGCAGGGGGATATGAGGACTCTTTTATTTGTGAAATTACTGATTCTGAATATAAAAACCATAGCTATTGATGTGCTTTGTTATTGTTGTTTCTGGATCTAAAATGGACTTTATTGCTGGCTATATGCACCCAAACACACAGATTTATGTATGATAAACTTGCAGTGAATCTTAACAGTGACTTGCATATGTTTCTTTTACAGAAATTCTCACAAATCCTAAACAGGTGAATCTGGATAGGCTTCAAAATATGGAGAAAGTTTTTAATAAAATATGATCAACATTTACATGTCTAAGATTCTAATACCTTACTAAAGTCCAGCCCCTAATATTTGTATGATGCCTGAACAAAGTCTAAAATGTGTTAATTTAATATGCATACACTATTTTGAGTGTTATAGTATAAAGTTTCCTTTTTCCAAGTTTTCTTCTTGCCTAGATTTCTTTTTCCAGATAGTTCAATTTTAGCTACTTTGAGTCAGGAAAATATGTTGTTTGTATAATTATGTTAATTTTAATAGCATAGGAAATAGGATGAATGACATAACCATTTCAATTAGAAATATCTGTTTGAGTTCATCTTGTCATATTATTTAATTCTAAATAATGGCAGGTTCAGTAAAGTCTTTCTTTAAAACCAATACTATGGAGTGAATGTGTGCATATGTGCACAGACACTGATATATGTGTATGTTTGCCTTAAGTCCTCACTAAACCAAGATAGTATATACATACATACATCTATGTATTCATGTATGAGTAGGCAATATTTTATGTATGCCCTTATAAACTGTACCTATCCATTCAACAATTAGTTTACTAAGTGCTTGCCCTATACTACATGTCATTTTGTTCTTTGAAGACGTAGCCGTGGAAAAAATAGATAAAAATCTCTGCCCTCCTTGAACTTACATTCTTGACTATTGTTTTTAGGTGCTGTCGAGTTGGGTCTGACTCATGGTGACCAAAGGTACAAAAGAACAAAACACTCTCTAACACTGTGCCATGCCCAGCACTATTGTCAGTGCTTCTGTGCTAGTCATAGGGTTTCCAATGGCAAATTGTTTTGGGAGTGGGCTGCCAGGTCCTTCTCCCTAGCCTGTACCACCTGGTATTCCCAGGTGGTCTCCCATCTGAGGACTAACTAGGCCAACACAATTTAGCTTCCAAGATCTGGAAGAATCTGATGCTAGGGTGTAGACCTACATTCTTGATAGACAAACAATAATAAGAAACAAAAAATAATAACAAACATGAGAAAATTCTGTAACATCTGTGATGAAGGCACATTTTGTCACCTTCTTGAACCAGGAAAGGGAATCAGTAATCCATGGACTGCAATTTTAAATGAGGGGCTCACAGACATCCTCAGTGGGAAGCTGGCATTTAAGCACTAACTGGAAAGATGAGAGAATGCACCACATGCTGTATAGGGTAAGAACATCTCAGGAAGATGAAAAGTCAGTGCAAGACTCCGAGATTAGAACATTCCAGGTGGGTTCAAGAAGCCACAAAGACAGTCAGCACCATGGCACAAACCTGTTATCCCAGTTTCTAGTGAGGCTGAGGCAGGAGGATCACAAGTTTGAGATCAGAGGCAGCCTGCACAACTTAGCGAGAACTTAACTCAAAATAAAAAATGAAAAAGGGTCTGGCAGTGCATCTCAGTGACAGAGTGCTTGCAAAAACATGTGCGGCCCTGGCTTCCACCCTCCAGTACCATACCACATACACGCACGCACGCACGCACGCACGCACGCACGCACGCACGCACGCATGCATACAGTCACAGGGAGGTCAACATAGCTGGAGCCAAGGGAAAATAAGAAATCTTAAATGACTCCCAAAGTGGGAACATAAAATCTGATGAAAAGGAGAAATGGTGGATGTTAATATATGGCATTAGGAATATTTTGAAAATTGAGATTTAAAGTGAATTTAAAATATGAATAAGAAAATTATTGAATATTAGGAACTCTTTGAGATTTGAGATCTAAAGTAAAAGTCTAGAGGCAGAAATTAGAAACTTAAGGATCTAATTTTAAAGTTAAAGCGGAATGAGGTAAGGTATATGGAAATCATATTTATGCTTTATATACATTATTATATTTAATTGTTTCTCAACTGTTTAGTTAGGTTAGTACCATAGCACATGTGTAAAACATGAGTAAGTTGAACAATTGAGACTTTACCTTAAATTTTTGTTGCCTCTGCTCTCAAGATATGTCCCTGGTTTATCCTTAGGAAGAGGGTATAAATGTGAGTCTTTAGACAGGACTGGAAGGTAGCACCCCGTACCCAGAAAGTTTCAAAAGGTTGAGCCCTTCCAGATGGACGTTTGAGACTTAATGATTAACAGAATGAATATTTTTGTTGAGAGGCTTAAAGAATGGACAGGATTTCCAGGAGAGAAAGGTAAATGGAGAAGTAAAGGGGATCTGGGCCTGAGAGAACTACATGGTAGACTTCCACTCCATCCATTGGCCTGAGATAACACTGCCACGATGAGACTTGTGGGAATCCCTGGGACTTGGCCTCACAGGATAGCCTGAACAATTTACCAGGGCAGCAGCCTCAAGATCATTAAAGATCTCATGCTCATGGTGGCTATTAAGACACTACAAGAGTGCAGTCCCTAGAGGCCAGTGTTTCTGAAAGTAGTCCCCTAGGCACAGGGTGACAATACATATTAACTAAATGACAAACATTGTCCTTCTGGGAGATTGCTGGGCTCACAGCAGTGTAGCAGAAAAACTGGAGTTCACCTTTGTTAAAGGAAGAATGAGCAGCATTAGACCATCATGCTCTTAGGATACATATAATAGAGTATCATTATATCCATTGCCCAATGGGGAACTGAGACTGATGAAGTTGAATTAATGTGTCCAGATCTATGTAAATGAAGATAAGCTCTTTTTCCCCAAGTTGCCTCCCAAAGTAGGTGACACAAACACTCTTAGCAGTCAGCTAGTGAATTAAGATCCTTGAGTGAGGCAGTAAGAAGAAACTGTGTATTGAATCTGATTAAAAAGAGTTTTAGCAGCAAATAATTATGTTTTATCAAAAGCATGATTTCAGCTTATGGCATACTTTATTTTTTTGAAAAAATGGTATGGGATTTTTGAGCAACCTGATTTTATTCCTTGATTAGGTTTTTGAAAATACCTGGCTTTTTAAAATGCCAGCTGTGCTAAAATTAAAAAAATAGCTTTGATTAATTCATGTAACTAGACTTTAATATTGAAAATCATAGAATCATAGATCTTAGTTCATATGCTTATAAAAAGATCCACTAATGGTAGCATTTTAAGAACAGCTTCTTAACCATCCTCCTCCCTAGAGATGTAAATCTGATGTTATCAGATTATGTCATTCACCTTTCATTGTTACTATCATATACTGGCCACCAGGTTACTCCTCTTTTCCTTGACTTTAACTTTTATTTTTCCCATCATTACTCTTAATTTCTGGTACATTTGTTACATCCACCCATTTTCATTCCAATGATTTGTATTCTCAGTTCTTTGGCTGCCTTTTTTTCTATTGTATTAGTCAGTTTTCTATCACTGTGAGAAATACCTGAGAGAAACAGTTGAAAGGAGGAAAGATTTATTTTGGTTAATGGTTTCAAAGGTTTCAGTCAATGGTTTCTTGGCCCCACCTCTGTGGGGCTGTGGTGAGGCAGAACATCATGAGAGACAGTAGCCAGAGCATGGAGGAGTGAAGTTGCTCACCTTACGAAGGCCAGGAAGCAGAGAGAGACAGGGAGGGACTAGAGGCCAAGTACATTTAAGTGCATGCACCAGTGATCTGGTTCCTCAAACCGGGCCCTACCTTCCACAGCTCTACCACCTCCTAATAATGGTATCAAATTATAAATCCATCAAAAGATTAACCCATTGATGAAACCAGAGCCCTCATGATTCAATTTCTTCCTAAAAGCCCTGTTGCCTTGCCATCAAGCCTTTAACACATGAGCCTTCAGGGGACACTTCATATACAAGCATAGCATCCGAGGACCTTATGCTCCGCTGTGGGGTGTGCGCCTCCCAGTCCGGCCCGGATGTTCTAACGGATGGTGGCACCGCGCACACAGATATTAAACACAATTCACTCAAGACCCTCGGGTGAGGGGCACAGACTCCTGTGGCCCTCGGGACACCAGCAGAGATGGGAGAAAGGAAAAGCCTCGGGTGCCTTTGCCTAGTGGGGACAAATACAGCTGTTTATTTCTCTGCCCTTTATCAGGGCAGAGAGAAAATCCAAAGTACACAGCTTTAAGTACTAGCAGCTCTTACACAGTCTCAAGGGCAGATGCTTCCATGTTGGTGGTCTTGGCAGTGAGCCAGTACTTTCCTTGTTGATGGTCGGAGCAAGAAACATTCTTTCCTCACTGAAGATCCAGGTGAGAGAGTGCAGAGAGCTGTTTCCTTACCAGTGGTCTGAGCAAAAAAGGGAAAGTTGTTTCCTTGCTGATGGTCTGGGCAAGAAAAAGGGAAAGCTTCCTCAGTGCAGCTCCTTATATAGTTCATCCACAGAATGGCCTGAGCCAATCGGCTTTGAGTCCAATTGTCCAATCAGGTTCCGGGAATTTGTGAAGGGTTTTGTACGAAAGCCCAACCAAGTTACTTTCATTTTCCCTAGATTTCTAATTTACAAGCCAGATCTTCAAAAGTTGTTTTCCCAGTTTGGGGGGGGTTTGCCAATTTCTTTCCAATTTCTCCCTACACTTCATGGTACCTCAGGTACTCATTCCCATGGTTATTCTCTGTGCCTTTTCAGTACCAAAACAACTCCACCCAGCATGGTCTAAATTTCATTTCCCCCCCTCTCTGCCTACTGTCTATACTTTTAATTCATTTTCTCTAATTCTAACTCCCAAAATATGAAATCTGCGACCAATTGATCCAAATAGCTTTTAACTCTCCCTTATTTCCCAGTTTAAGAGGTCAATAGTTCTCATCACTCTCTTTTGTACCACCTCAGCATCCTTTCTCCTTTCTTCTTCCATTCTTCTTCCATTGTAGTAACTTACACATATACTCCTTAATTGAATACAGTGCTTCCACTCTGTGCATGCACCAATCCTGCTGAGCATGGTTGGAGAAAATATCTAACCATCCTGACCAATTCCCTGTAAATATATAACTGTGGACCCACAATAAGGAGGATTATGCATCCATCCACCATGGACTTCAGGTATGGCTTTAGGATTTATTCTGACAATGAAATATGGGCAAAACTGTTATGTGCTACTTCCAAGAAGTCTTAAGTCCCATTGTTTGGTTCAGCCACATTCTCTTTTTCCTCTTTCATGAGGAAAGCAATAGTATAGACAGAGACTGCTCTTTTAACTAGGACCCCAGGGGAAGGAAGCATGGAGGAGATGTAGCTAAATCAGAAATGGGTGTGGAGCCTGAACAAGAAATAAACTATTACCAGCATCATTAAAGGGGGCTGGGGTTTAGCTCAGTTGGTAGATTGCTGCTCTGCATTCTCTGAGGCCCTGGGTCCAGCTCTCAACACTGCAAAAACGGGAGAAGGACATGGCAGCCCACGCTTGAAACAATCCCAAAACAATCAACCATTGAAAATACTATGAAGGTGGCTATGAGTTGGACATGACTCAAGAACATCTAACAGCAGCAACAACAACATTATCATATAGACCTGCTGCTATTTAGCCTATTAAAGAATCTCTTGAACTCACTTCTTGTTCTTTTTATTCTATTATTAATTTTTTTTAGTACTTGGGGGTATAGGGCCTCATGCATAATTTTTCAAGTGCCCTATCACTAAGCCACATCCTTAGCTCATTTTTCACTTTTTCTATTTTTGAGAGAGGTTCTTGCTAAATTACACAGGCTGTGTCTGACCTTGAATTTATGATCTACCTGCCTCTGCCTCCTGAGTTGCTGAGATTACAGGTGTGTTCCACTGTGCTCAGCTTTTGAACTCACTTCTTTTAGGAGCCAATATTTCTTGGTAATTTAATCCTGGTTACTCAGGCAAAAATTTCATGGTATTTTTGTCTACTCCTTTTCTCTCATACCACATATCCAGCCAATTGAGATATTCTCTTCTTGCTACCTTCCAAAGACACTCAGAACTGGACATCTTCTCATCAGCTCCAAACAGCTCCAGCATGTCTTATCTAAGGTAATGCACTGTGCCTCTATCTGCTTTCTCTACTTCTACTCTCCTTTATGTTCTCAACATGGCAATCAGAATGATCCTGTAGATCATGCATTTATTTTCTTACTACTTTTCAGTAGCTTCCCATCTAATTCAGAGTAAAAGCCACTTTACTTATAATGGCCTATAAGGACCTACAATGGTATATAATAAAAAACTTTCTATTATCGCTCTTCCCTCTTTTCCTTTTACTATTCACCTTGATCAATCTCTCCCTAACATTATCCTTTCAGATATTCCTTAACATGATAAGTGCCTTCCCACCTCAAGGCTGTGCTACCCTGTATTCTCAACCGGGAATGTTCTTTCTATAAACCAAAATGGTTAGCTTTCTCAACTCCCTCACCTTTTTTCAAAGTTTACTTCTTGGGACAAAGATGTAGCTCAGTGATAGACTACTTGCCTAGTATATGCAAGGCCCAGGTTTTGATACCCAGCACTGTGAAAAAAAGAAAAAAAAAATAGAGAGAGAAGCTTTCTTCTCAATTAGGTCTGTTCTGTCAAAAATAGAGCCCCAAGCCCAAACACTGGTATTCTCTTATCTTTTCTCTCATTTTCATAGTGCTTATCAGCCTTAATGTTCTATAAAGTTCTATAATGTTCTATAAAATGAATATAATGTTCTTTATTCATTTTTATGTTTTTGTGTAGAATCTCCACTGAAGGCAATCTCCAAGAGGTCAGAATTTGTCTCTTTTTTCACTGAATCCTGTGTCTGTAGAAATGTTGAAATTCCCAGGGGGATAGAGAGTACCCCAACCATGGCCAGTCCCAGGAGCTCATCTAGCCCACTTGGAGGACTGACCCCTCTCCTCTGGGATGAATGACCCTTACCCTATATCTAGGTCATTTGCTCCCATTGAATCGTATGGGACAAGATAGCAATGGGTCACCTTTGCAATACATCCGGGTGTCTCACTCTTCCAACCGCCCATTGAGTGGTTCAAGACGGCACCCAAGGTACGGTAGCATCTAAAGCCCCCTGGTGCCCAATTGGTCATTTCTGATCCAACACTGTCCCCCGGATTGGCTGGCTATCAGGCCATATAATCTCCAGAGCTCAGAGTTCAAGAGCATTCTGAACACCATCCAAGAGAAGCTCACTGGGTCCTTGCAGTTCCTTAAGGGCCCATTTACTTCTCTGCCTAGCCTAGCCTTCTGCCTTCCTCTGACCTGCCTTCATCATATTTCAACCCGCCTGCCACCTCTATCTGACCCCGACCTCTGCAATGCCAGATATCCTAAATGGACTGATAGCTTTGAGAGGCAAGACTCTGAGAGGCAAGCTTCCTAAAGTCAAGTGCAGGGCCTCTGAAATGGCAAAGCCTGCAAGCCAGAAGAGTAACAACACCCTGGAGTCTCTGCCACAGTAGCAGAGACAGCAGCTGAGAGCTTCCCTTCTCCAACTCCCCTTTCCCCTCTCCCTAATCCTCCATCCCTTTCCCATCCTTTGTGAATAAACCCCTGTTCTTTTATCCTGTGTGTGACAGTCTGTTCTTGGCCACAGCCTCACCACCTGGTGCAGTGTTGTGGCACCCACCTCTTGCTTCTACCCACAACAGAGAGAGAGAGAGAGAGAGACCCCAGAAAGAACCCGACATAGAAAGGGATCTGAAATATATGTTCAACAAATTATTTGTTGAATGACTGAATGGCCATCTTTTAAAGCAATAGAATGTTAGCTGCCATTTGAGTACCTAAGATTTCAGAAAAATGAAAGTTTGTATTCATTAAGGTTTTTACAGTAGAAGTTTCTTATGGTAACAATTATATTAGTGGGGGTCCAAGAATTTGAACTTTGACAATGATTTTTAAAAATGTTGTATTAGTAATTGAGCTCATCCTTTCTTTCAGTTTCTGATAATGAGGCTAATCTATTATTAATTTAATATCTTCACCATCTTAAGCTATTATTGGTTGTTTTCATGTCATTATTTAAAATCTATATCACATTATTTCCAGACAATTTGCTGGTCACTACTCCATGTTTGCCTGCAGCCATACCACCATGGTGCCTGATCTTGTCAGACCTCAGAAACTAAGCGGGATAGGACCTACTTAGTATTGGAGGGGAGAATGCCTGAGAACACCAGGTACTGTAAGCTTGGGAGAAGGACCTGGCAGCCCACTCCCAAAAAGTAATCTGCTTTTGAAAATCCTGTGAATAACAGAGAAGCACTGACAATAGTGCTTCACTCTTGTACATAGGGTCTCTATGAGTCAGATACCAATTAGACAGGATGTAACAACAACAACTCCAAGTCTGATCTATGTACTAGGACTTAGTGACACATAAAAGTCATTCTTATAGCCACTAAGAAACAATGATGAAGATTTTATGTTTAAAATTATACAATAAAATATAAGGTAATTCTTGTATAAGCTGGTTATGTTTGGAGAAGAACAGGAAATTTCCTATGACTGAAGCAATGTAATAAAGAAGAGGGAAGACCAGCAAGCCCACTTATTTAAAAAGGGCCCTGTTTACTGTGGCAAAAAGTTAGAATTGTATTCTACTTGCAGTAGCAGTAGGCATGAATTAAACAGGGAAATGAATGTTGTCATTTAATTTTAGTAGGATTTCCCCGACTGATATAAGAGTAGATCACAGAAGAGCAAGAGTAGAAGCAGGGAGACCAGTTAGTAGATGTGCTAGTCAGCTTTCTGTAACTGTGACCAAAAATACCTGAGAGAGTGTAAAGGGAGGAATTATGTACTTTTACTGATGATTTCAGAAGTTTCAGTCCATCATATCGGGAAGGGGATAGTAGGGAAGAATGGCTCACATCATGGTGGCCAGACAGGAAAGACAGAAAATGACTGCCCTAAAGAGCTTCCTCCTTTTCCACACCTTTTCTTAAATTTGGGCCCCCAGACTATGGAATGTTGCAGCCCATTTGGGGTGGATCTTCTTCCTTTAGCTAATCCTCTCTGGAAATTCCCTCACAGGTGCACACAGAGGTATGGTTTACTAATCTCAATCTCATTAAGCCCATCAGTATTAACCTTCATAATAGTAAGATGAGAAATGGTTAAGAATTGAGCCAGAGTGGCAGCTGTGGAGATGGTGAGATGTGGTTAGATTTAAGACAAATTTTTAACACACAGTCACCAGGATTTGCTAATTTATTGATAGAAAGTATGAGAGGAAGGGAAAAGTCAATGGTGACTCCACAGTGTTTTACCTGAACAACTAGAAAATGGAGATGTCATTGGCTGACAGAAGACAGCCAAATGTGTGGCTGTCTTCTGTCTCCTGAGGAGGCCAAGAGATCGTTTGCCCATCCCCAGCCCCAGGCAAACTCCAACACATTTCTTCTCAAAATATCTTCTTCCTGGGACACCAGAAATTAGACTGGAATTCTGCCTGCTTACTCTCCATACCCTGGGACATACAAAATAAGAAAAAATCCCTCATTTCTAACTGCTCTCATGATAAAAGATTAAGATTTGTCAGATGACAGTATAATTGGTACAAATGTTGTTGTGTGTATCTGGAAGAGAGGAAATTAAGAGCTTTATTTTGGATTTATTAAGTTTAAATAGACATATATAAATGACATAATTGCCTTACAACTTGTAAATTAGTCTGAGTTATTTGTTTGTATGTGGGAATTTACATAGTAGTTTTTCTCCAAAGAGCAATTACAGTTTAAAGATGGTAAATATAAAACATCTTAATATGAAGACTAGAGGGAAAGTCTTAATTAAGGAAGAGGTAATAAATTTTCCTGGTAATGACATCTTTTACATTGCTAAATCTATGTGAGGATGATGAAAAACAAGGAAGGCGGGTACTCTTGTAAAGCCATTGTTATTATTACTCAAAGCAATGAGCTGTTAAGTACAAGCTTAATTATGACCTTGGCTCATCATCCTGATACTTAATCAGGCACCAGATGCCCTATTTCTGGCTCTGTCAGTTGACTGCTCTGTTAGCTGACCGAGTTTTCCCTGCCAAATGTGTGGCTGTCTTCCATCTCCTGAGGAGGCCAATGGATTGTTTGCCCATACCCAGCCCCAGGCAAACTCCAACTCATTTCTTCTCAAAATATCTTGTTCCCTGGGACAGGTGCCACCAGAAATCAGACTACAACTCTGCTTGCTTACTCACCATACCCTGGGACATACAAAATAGAAAAAAATCCTCATTTTTAACTGCTCTCATGATAAAAGATTAAGATTTGTCAGATGACAGTATAATTTTTACAAGGAAAACCAGTTGTTTTCCCATACAGACTTTGAGGAAACTTCACAACAGCACAAAAGTACCACTAATTCTAGTGGCATTCTGCAGCAAATAATTCTTTGAAAGTCTTTCATTTATTCTCAGTAAAGATGAACTCAGCTGAAAAAAAAAAGAATTAAAAAAAAATAGAGAACCAGAGATTATAGAAGGGAATACTTTAACTTCTTATAAATAGAAAGATGTAAATAAATATCATTCTACATTCTAAATGATCTTTTGCTAGCAAATATCATTCTCCAATATGCAAAGAGTGAATGACAATATTCAAATTTCAAACTTTCTTACCATCAAACCAATCTTTAGCTATTTCAGGTGCTTAGTGTTGTTTTGGTTTGAGTTTTTATAGGAAAAATTAGATCACATTTTAAGTAAAACAACCACTTCATATCTTTTGATTGAGTATTCTTTTCATGGATGACTTTAAAACTCAAAGATTAATCTTCTGTATCATGCTGACCAATATGGCCTACATGATATATAAAATTATTTTTGTCTTTCAGAGTAGAAGACTTTGTTCCTCAGCACTTATACCTACCCCCTAAGGATCCACAACTTGAAAATTGAGATTCTGCCAGGTCCCTTTGCCATCTGGTCAAAGAAGAAATCAGTAACTTGATAAGCTTTGTCCTATAGACTGACCATCTGCAATCCTGGTACCATATTTAAGTTCTGAACTCCCAGTAGGAAATCAATTCAAATATATTCTCAGGTCATCCAGTATTTTCTATTTTCAACTATTTTAAAACTAAACCAAAGGAAAATCTTATATTGAAAGAAAGTTCCTTTAAAGCACAGAATGATAAAAGTAAACACTTGGGAAGATTATGTACAGTCACATACAATATGACATTTTTGAAGATACTGATCAGTAAACAGATTGCAAAAAATTATGTTCAATAAAGATAGAAATTGATTTTGACACATCCATAGAATCTTTTTGATTACTTAGACTTTTTTGATTACTTGAAATTAACATAATTTAACATTATTACTTCCAGTAAATTTAATCTCCAGAACTGAAATAAGCCTACCTATACTGCTCTATTAAATGATGCTTTTATAATATATGGCTAACATAAACAGAATGTGCTACAGTTGGCAAATAATTTCATGAAGAGTCCTGTGGCAAAAGTTGATTTCTACAAATTATAGAAAGAATCATTTTTTTCCTCCAGGGCTTCAAACCCATGAAAAATTTGGTTCAGGTTTAGGTGCAATATGTTAAAATTTAATGTTCATGTTCAGTTTGGGTTTGGGTTTAAATCCTATGTGTAGACAGCAGGGCTTCAAACTAAATCTAAACCCAAACCTAAATCCTGAACCATTCTAGTTCAAGCATTGTTTAAAAATTCTTGGAACTCAAACCAGAACCCAAACCTGAACTTGAATCCCACAAAAAATTGCATTCAAGTTCAGCTTTTAATGCTTTATTTTTATATCATTATCTCTTTAAAAATCAGGGGAAAACCATTGAAAAAGTTCTCTATCTACACATAAAATTAAAATTTTAAAGCCAAACATGAAACAAACCCAAGTCCTTTAAACTTTAGCATATTGAACCTGCACCTGCACCCGAATCCAATTTTTAATGGGTTTGAGGCTCTGATTTCCTCGTTAAATGCATGGTGAGAATCTGTAATTCATGTGAATTATTTAAAAACACACACAAAGAGTATACATTAAATATTTAATTATACAGTACATTTTACCAAGGTACTTTTACTTTTCAGTACTGGCAGTTAAACCCAGGGTCTGGTATATGCTAGGCAAGTGCTCTACTACTGAGCCACACCCTTACAAAGGTACATTTTGATATCTGGTATGTAACACAGTGTTATAAACATGCTTTAGGCCAGGCATGGTGGCCCACACCTGTAATCCCAGCAACTCTGGAGGTGGAGGAAGGAGGATGATAGGTTCGAAGCTAGAGGCAGCCTGTGTAATTTAGTGAGGCCCTGCCTCACAATGAAAATTAAAGAGCAGGCTGGGGTTACAGCTCAGTGGTAGAGTGCCTGTAAAGAATATGTGAGACCATGTGTTAAAGGCCCCAGTACCACACACACAAAAGCTTTGCTGCTCCTCAATTATATGAAGCTTATTTTACAAGAAAGGATTGGATTTCTCTGCTGTTCTCAATACACAGCAGATAGCTACCAATAGCACACGCAAGTCTTTGATGTTATTAGGCCTTGTAGAATCATCAAGGCATCCGTGGCTCCTATATCACTGCCCTGCTTTCTGACTATAAGCACAAACAGTGGGCTAGGAGGCATTGATGCCTAGTATGCAACATAGAATAGGTCAGAAAGGAAACACCTATTCTTTGGGACCAGGGAGCACTAACCCTAGATCCCTTCCAAGAAATTCTCTTTCCTCTTCCACTCTGCATCTTGCCTTCTTACTTCTCTGCTCCTCCCAATCTTAGCTAGGTTCCCGCTCTTGCTCTTTGTCTCATTAAACAAACATTTAATGCCTTCTAGCTTTATCCTCTCACCCAGAACCTCTCTGGTCCCCTTGGCAAGATGATTGGGCCATCATCTTGCCCAATCATTCCTTAACACCTTATGATGACAGTCTGTATCTTGGTCATCTTTCTTGTTTAAAAGTTCCTCTAAGTACACACTGTACCACTGTGACCCATGTAATCCTATAAATGACTTTTGTAATTCTCAGTAATTTTTTGTAAAATCTACCCCCGAGCCCACCATCCAATTTCAATATCAAATTGATTGGACCAGATCAAAGAAGAGCCAGGAGTTTTTAATTGGCATGACACTCTGGTTTGTTGGAGTTGGCTGCATGAAAATCTTTGTGAAAATGGATTTAGTAGCAATATTTGCCATGTTCATATGATATCAGAATATTTATGACACATGTAAATCTTTGTTCTTTGAGATTAAGTGATTTTAGTATAACTTAGACCAGGAGGGTCCAAACTTTTGTCTTTCCTACACTGATCAAGGGGCCACATATAAATTATATGATGTAATTAGTATATATAAAAATAAGACTTATTTTTAAAATATTTTATTATAAAGTTTAGAGAAATGAGAACAATATAAAACTAGTTGGAAATATTACCTGATTTTTGTAAAACCAAGGTAGCATTTAGTTCAGTTGGTAGAATGTGATGCTGCACTCTCTGAGGACCAAGGTTCAATCCCCAGCACCTCAAAAATAGGAGAAGGACATGGCAGTCTACTCCCAAAGCGATTAGCCTTTGACAACCCAAAGTGGTTGCAATGAGTTGTATTCAACTCAATGGCACCTAACAAGAGCAATTATGTTTCATTAGGTCAAATTATAGCCTACAGTCATACCACTCCGGCATCGGATCCTGTCACATCCTGGAAGCTCAGCAAGGTTGGACCTGGTTAGTACTTGGATGGAAGACTACCTGTGAACAACAGGTGCTGTAGGCTTGGGAGAAAGACCCTGCAACCTACTTCCAAAAAACCAATCAGCCATTGAAAACCCTATGAATAACAGAGAAGAAGAAAACAGTGTTCCATTTGTTGTATGTAGGGTTGCTATGAGTCAGACACTGACCTGGCAGCACCCAACAACAGATCAAATTAGGCAGATGAGCTACATGAATAGTTGTTATTGTTAGGTGACACCTAGCAACCCTCATAGAGTTTTACCTAGTAAAATCGAGGGTGCCATAAAATATATACACACTTATGGGCTGGAATTTAGCTTAGTTGGTAGAGTGTTGCTCTGCACTCTCTGAGGCTCTGGGTTCAATTCTCAGTGCTGCAAAAATGGGAGAAAGACATAACAGTCCACTCCTGGAAGCAATCTCGAAACAATCGGCCATTGAAAACCCCATGAGAGTCACTATGAATCAGACCCAACTTGATGGTGCCTAAGAACAACAAAAACAACAATCTATTAATGTCTAGCTCAATGGGAGTGGTTGCAATTGTCAATGACTTCTCAAGTAAATTTTGTGGTTGTCAATTCAAGGTGTCTAGAACTGGACTGAATTAAATTTTCAAGAACATTGTTGGCAAGTGCTGCATTTTATTAACAAAGTTGCCAAAAACTCATATAATCTCTGATGCAAGCTTAAGCAGCTTCAAACAGCTTCAAATCATGTCAAATTTAACCTGATTATAATGAATCGACCAGCTGGTGATGGCACTAACCTGACTCATGTTATCCACTGTGAAATATTTATGCTGATTTGAAGGTTAGAATTTGGTACTGTGGCACCATCCCACTATGTTGTAAGGAAGCACTAGTCATTTCTCTGTAAACATGTGCAATATTGTTTTGGAATTTCAAAATTGGAATTATGTATTGGGTCTCAAAGAAAATAAGCAATAAAAACATGTGATGCTAAAAGATTTTGTGGGGCCACATTACTAGCTCTCCTGTGTCACATGCAGCTGTGGGCATTAGGTTAGTCATGCCTAACTTAGGTGCAGAAGGTTGAAGCTTCAAAGATTTTGCTGAAGTTGTCTTTACTCAGACTTTTATAGTATTATACATGCTCGAGGCCATGCTTTACTTCTCTCTGGTCAAATGAATATTCATTTGTTTCATTCAGACCAGTGGGGCTAGATTCAGATTAGGAACCTAAGAAATGGGCTGAATATAGCTCAAAATGAACCCTTGCTTTGGGGGCAGGCCTTTAGGACTGCATAAGACTGTTCTTTATTATTATCATCCCTGTTCTCAGCTGGTAATGATTGGACATATAAAAGGATACTCCATTTTTACAAAGGATGAAAACTCCATTGTTTGAGATTTCAGTAGTAACAGCATGGACAATAAGAATTCCTTGAAACTTGTTATGGCTTCTCATAAAACTAGAGGCCAAGGCAAGTAGACTGATTTGTATAACTTATGAAAGTAAAATAAACAATATTTCATTTATGTGAGAATTTCCTAATCCCATGTATGCTAATGGCACCTGAGGGTCACTAAAGTTGAGAGTGGGGCTCTCATCTTGTCTCACATCCTCCACTTGCACCGACAGGCAAGGCCAGTCTTGATAAATTTCCTTATTTCTGTGTTCTCATCACAAAGCACCTACTCCAGACTAAAATGTTAAGAAGTTAGCCAAGTTACCATTTGCCTTTCATCACTGTCTTAAATCTTGGAAGTTTAGATTTCAGAAGTCCAAACAGTACTCCATTTGGAATTATAAAGTATTATGCAACCAATTCCATTTCCTAAGAAAGGAAAAGCTAAAGTGGCAGTTACTTATCTATGCCAAATGACCCATAGGTGCTTTAATTTCACTCAATTTAATTTCAGGATCTCTAAGCTGGTATTTCTCAAGAGCTGTGGGGAAACAGTATTTCCTAAATCTACAAAGTTCTTAGAATATGGTGAATTTTTCTCCATCTGGACATATAGGGTAACTAGCCAGTCAAAATAAGTCTCTTTGCTGGTGTAAAAGAGATGCAAACACAATTAAACTTGAAACATTTGTACCCCTGGAGAAACAATTGTTTAATAAGATATAGGAAAAATAAATACATAAAACATACAAAAATAATTAAGTACAGAAATTCAAAATACATTGGTACCTCAGCACTTGACCCATATTTTTGAGAGAATTCTAGGTTGGTGCTCAATCACTCACTGAACACTCAACCACTGTGCTAAAACCTGTAAGAGACATCACACTTACCCATAACTCTTCCAGGTAAAACAAAGGGGAAGATGTCACTTTGCCTGTGGATTTCAAACTGTAAGGACCTGTCCTAGTCCTGTGTTCACAATCTCACATTTTTTAATGTATATATACATGTGTATAACATTTGGTCATGACAGTACTCAAGAAAATTTCTAGTCCTAAAAGCGGAAGAGGAAAACAGTAAGAACAACAAATGAATTTGAAAAAGAACAATTGCTAATTATAGTACTATGAATAATACGAGTTAGTTATTAATGCATACAGAACAAATTAACTACATTTATATTATTTCTTATGGGAAAAAGTGCTTGGCACCCAAACTTGGAGTAGATTGTGGTCAACTGCCAAGGTACCACTGTATTAGTAACACATATATTGAATAAATAAATGGGTTAGTCCATATTGCACTCCATTTTCACTTGTCTACATTTGTTAAAGTTTACATTGCACTAAAATGTTATGTTCCAGGGTTTGGAGATTTAGCTTAATGGTAGAGAACTTGTCTAGCAGGCACAAGGCTCTGGATTTGATTCCCAGCACTGGAAAAAAAAAGTCATTTGTAAAGAAGACTTGTGCACTTTAGAAAAAAATTAATACTGACTCATACTAACTCTGTACGTTGTTTCTTCAGAAAATAGAGGAGATGAGAGATGGAACACTTTCCAACTCACGGGACTAGAATAATTTTGTGACTGAGACCAAATGAGAACAATATAAAATGAATAATTTTTTCACATACCCATATCTCTCAAGAACATAGACAAAAAACTTCTAACCAGATATTAGCAATTTAAACTAGCAATGAATAAAAAAGAAAATATAACCAAGTGAAGTTTTGCACAGGAAGGGCAAGTTTGCTTCAACACTAAGAAATCTATTAATGTCATTACTAGCATAAACATAGTAAAAAGAAAAAAGCACATTATCATCTCAATGGATGCAGAAAGAGCATTTGAAAAAAGTTTCAACACCTATTCTTGCTAAAATAATTAACAAAGTAGAAATCAATTTTTAAACAAAAGCTACTGCTGAAATTATACTTGATAACGAAACTGAATGCTTTCCCTTTAAGGGATAATCTTAAGATTGGGAAGGAGTGGAACTTTTCCTCTTACCACTTGTACTCCACATTTTTCTTAAGGCTATAGCCAACATAGCAAGGAAAAAAAAATACAAAGAATAAAAATTGGAAATAAAAAATGGAAACTCTACATACAATACAATTGTTTATGTAGAAAATCCCAAGGTATCTACAAAACTATTAGAATTATTAAGTGGATATAGCAATGCTACAAGATAACAACATAGAAATACAAAAATAAGTTGTTTTCCTAGATTTTAGCAATGCACAATTAGAAAATAAAAGTTTAAATCACCACATGTAATAACATTAAAAAACTATAAAAACAATGAAATTCTCAGGGATAAATTTAATTAAATATATACAAAATCTTCTCACTGGAAACAACAAATCATTGCTGAGACAAAATTAAAACACCTGTATGAAGATAATAGGCAGATATACCATGTCAATGAATCAAAAAGCTCAACATTATAAAAAGGTTATTTTTCCCCCAATTGATCTGCAGATTTAATATAATCAGAAACACGATGCCAGCAGGGTTTTTTAGAAAACCAATCTTAAGAAAGAAAATGAGATTGGAGAATTTATGCTAGTGCATTAGGGAGTTTTCATCACTGTGACCAAACATCTGATAGAACAAACTTAAGGGAGGACTGATTTATGTGGGGGGTCACAGTTTCAGAGGGCTCTCCATTAGGTGGCTGCATGCACTTGGCAGTGGGAGTGAGTGATGAAAGAAGTTTCTTTGCCTCATGCCATCGAGGAAGCAGAGAGAAAGCAGGGGGCCAGGGACCAAGTATAACCTTCAAAGACATGCCTCCAGTGACCTACTTCCTCCAGCTAGTTCCCACTTCCTAAAGTTTCCACTATCTTCCAACATAGTGCCACCAGGTTGTTACCAAGCATTCAATGCATGCATATTCAAACCATAATGACTACTTAATTTCAAGATGTACTAAAAAGTTGTTGTTGTTGTTGTTAGGTGCCGTCGAGTCGGTATCCGACTCATAGCGACCCTCATAGGGTTTCAATGGCTGACTGTTTTGGGATTGCCTTGGGAGTGGATTGCCAGGTCCTTCTCCCATTTTCGCTGTGCTGGGAATTAAACTTGGGACCTCAGAGACTGCAGCGCAGGGCTCTACCAACTGAGCTAAATCCCAGCCCCACTAAAAAGTTACAGTATCCAAAATACTATAGTATTGGCATAAAGGCAGAAAAATCAGACAAAGGAAGGCATTAGAAATTCCGGAAAGAGAGCCATATATACAATCAATTGTTTTTTGACAAAAGCACTGAAACTATTCAATAAAGGAAGAAAGCCTTTTCAATAAGCAGTGCTGGAAAACTACTTATGTACATGAAAAAAATAATTTAAACTTGCATTTTACACAAATCAATGAAATTTAGATTAGAAACCTAGAAGTGAAAAGTAAAATGCTATGCAGTCAGGGGAAAAATTAGAGAATTTCTTTGCCAATTTGATTTAGGCAAACTGTTCTTAGATAAAACATACAAAGCACTATCCATAAAAAAATGACTGAACTGGATTTTCTTAACTTTAGCTCATTAAGAAATACCATTAAGAAAATTACTAAGAAGTACTAAGTTACAGACCCGAAGAAAATACTTGTAAAACGGATATCAAACAAAGGACTTGTGTCCTGAAAATATAAAAATGTTCTATGAATTATTCATAATAAGACATCCTAATTTTTGAAAATGAACAAGAGATTGAATAGAAACCTGACAAAGGAAAATATACAAATGTCCAATAGGACAAGAAAAGTACTTAACATTATTAATCAGCAAGAACATTAAATTAAACCCAGAATACAATAGCACCACACACCTACTTGTCATTATTGTTGTTAGGTGCCATCAAGTCATGTCCAACTCATAGTGATCCTCATAAGATTTTCAATGGTTGATTGTTTTGGGATTGGACTTCCACATACTTCTCCCATTTTTGCAGTGCTTGGGATCAAACTTGGGTCCTCAAAAAGTGTGGAGCAGCACTCTACCAACTGAGCTAAATCCCAGCCCACTCACCTGCTAGAATGGCCAAAATGAAAATTATGACACCACCAAGTGTTTATGGGCATGCAGAATTTCTAAACTCTCACACTTCGCTAGTAGTAGGGCAAAGTATTACCACCTTTGGAAAATTGTTGTGCCAAATTTTCTAAAGTAAAATTCATACCTATGTCCCATCAGTCCTCTAGGTATCTACCCAATATTAAGATAAACATATGCCCACAAAATTGTCCAAGAATGTTGACAGAAACTTTATTCATGGAGTTGCTATGAAGTTAATACATATAATTCATCTTATTTATTTATAGCAAGTACCAAATGGAAACAATCCAAATGTATGTCAAAAGGAAAATAAGTAACAAATTCTGGTATACTCAGACAATGGAATACTGTCAAGCAATACAAAGAAATGAACTACCAATATATTCAACAACATGGAGCAACAGTGTAATGTTCCAAAACATTACACTGAGCAAAAGAAACCAAATGTAACATGGTACTTACTGTATATTTTCATTTACATGAATACTTAGATGCAAAACCACTCTGTGGTTTTAGATTTCACAACAATGGTTTCTGTGGGGAAGAGGGTTGGTTCACAAGGGACAAGAAGGAACTTTCTGTTAAAGAAAAAGTTCTGTATCTTGAAAAGGGTGTGGGTTAAAATTATGTGAATTTGCCAAAACTCTTCAAACTATACACTTAGGATCTGTTTATTTCACTGTTTACTGTATGTAAATTTTATAACCATAATTTTTAAAAGAAAAATATACCTCTTTGTGATTTGCTGTATTACCACAATTCTTTTGAAAAAACTAACATGTCATTACATACCCAAAGTGCTTTGTTCATTTCTGTCAAGGCGTTTTGCATTGGTATCTAATATTAACTATATTTCATGCACTCACTTGTTGTTGTTAGGTGCCGACGAGTCGAGGTGCCGACTCAGTGAACCTCATAGGGTTTTCAATGGCTGACTGTTTTGGGATTGCCTTGGGAGTGGGTTGCCACATCCTTCTCCCATTTTACGGTGCTGGGAATCGAACTTGGGACCTCAGAGACTGCAGAGCAGTGCTCTACCAACTGAGCTAAATCGCAGCCCCCTGCACTCACTTAACAAACAGTTTTGAAACATTACTAATGTTTTTCTAGATTATAAAACTTTAGCCCCATTTTTCTACCACTTGATGAACAATAAATGATTCTCTTTGTTGAGAATCTGGTCAGTGAAAAATGGGCTATTGTTAGTGGGGCATTACTCTCTTTTCTAAGAGAATAAACCCTCCCCATGCCTCCTGTAGCTCAGTATTAGTTTACTTGCTGTTGAAGTACAACTTCCTCTCTCCTTAGGCTTGGGCAGATTTTTCCAGCTCTGTTATTTGGTTTTCTCTGCATCATCAATCTGGAACAACTTCTCATGCATTCCTCATTTATTCCACAAATATTTATCAAAGAATATATATCACAGGTAGCATGTGTCAGGTGGTCAGTGATAGTAGATATTTATCTAGTGCAAAAAGTCAAACCAAAAGAAAACAAAAAACCAAAAGAAGATAAAAAAAGCAAACGAGGTCTTATCCTTTGAATTTACAATCTGGAGTATTGAAGTTTAGACTGTTATCAAATAATCACACAGGCACATGCATAATTAGAACCATGACACAGCACAGTAAAAGCACTGGGAAGAAACTGAAAGTGGTACATGAAAACCTTCAACAAATAGATCTTGTGTTCAATATAATAAGCAGATTTGGCCTGATTAGATCAATTTTGAACTGAAATCAAGAGGAATTGTAAGCACAAACTAGGAAATACAGATGAGATGGTGGGTGGAATGGGTTTCAGGCAGAGGGAGTTCCATGTTCAAAGAATTGTGGCAGGCAGAGCATGCTGCTACATAGGAACTGAAAGAAGGCCAAGGCAGCTGGAGAGCAGAGAGCTAAGAGAAGTACAGGAGAAGAATCAGGTTAGAAAGACAGACGTGCTAAGTATTTCAATCGTTTCTGAACAGTGGGAAGCCACCAGAGTGTTCTAAGCATGTATGCTGAGGAGAAGAAAGAATTTCTGAACACATTTAGGTTTTGAAAACGTCACTCTAGCAGCCACGATTCTTCAAAGTTGTTTGGCACCATTATGTTTTCCTCTCATGGGGTGGTGATTTCTATCACCTTTGAACACCAAAGCCATTTTCTATATCCCTTGCAGAGTCCTTAGAACTGTCTTGTCTTGTACTATTGCATGCTTATTTAATCACTTCTATACTACAACTATTTGAAGGTCTGGAAATTCTTATTTCACTTGAAAATACTTTGCCGTGTTCAAAAGTGTAGAAGGGGCCCAGTGCATTTGTTGTTGAATTCATGCAAAAAAGTAGAGGAAAGGTACTGTTTCTTCCCATTCAATGACCAAACACAAGATGAATCAGAGTGTGCCTGCACTTAGAGTATCAGTGTTGCAGTTGGAAGGGAATGTACGTCAGTGAGGTCAGTTGTCTTTTGGGATTGGTCTGCTGATTACTCCCTATGCCCAGGTGGTCAGGAGGACCTGGCTCTGCCATCTCATTCCAGTGTGGCTTTGGAGGCCTGAGATTTTGATTACTGCCACATCCAGAGGGAAATCAGATGCTGCATAGCTGATTCCTGGTAACCAAGAGCAGAAGCAACTGGTAATTTTTTTTTTTTAAACCAGGATAGTACTTTTATTTTCCACAGAAAAACAGAACAATGCAGTTATGAAAGGAATCAGATATTTGTGTTTAACGATTAGCAAGTTTTCTTCCTAGAGGTAAATAGGCACAAGAAGGCAAATTATACACATAACACCACTTCAAAAAGCAAAGAATCAAAGCAAAGGAAGTTATTTCTTCTTGACGGCCACAGTTACCAAGCTATGCCATTAGGTATGTAGCAGGGGCCATGTAATCATGTTTGTTGGGTAAACGTTTTCTGGTTACTGCTAAGGACACTGTGCAAAAATTTTCTTCTGCACTTTCCTTTCCTAAAAGGAGCAACTAATCACTCCTTTTGTACGATTTTTTTTTTTCTTCAGTGTGTTAACACTTTCTGTAAGGTTATGCTTAAGCCTTAAACTGGGGAATATATATATAAAACATTTAAAACAATGGCCAATAAATAATTATCTTATTCATTTAAGGTGACCTTTTGAATATCTATCCTGTGATTCAATGTGAATTGATTTAATAATTTAATTCTGGAAGGCAATTTTGTTTCTATATCCTTAAGGTATAGAGAAAGTCCCTTGCTGTGCCTTATAGGGAGCAAGTATGACATTTTGATTAAGTATAGATGTTTCCAGCAGTCATCCAAGCAATACTTCCCAAATAGTTCAATAAATTGTCCTAATAGCTGAAATTGAAAACCCTATGAGGGTCGCTATGAGTCGGATACTGACTTGACAGCACCTAACAACAACAACAACAATAGCTGAAAAGAGTTAATTAAGAATCCTGGTGTGCCTAAATTACTTTCCCGCAAATGAATTCAATCTTTATTAGGAAGCCTCTCAGTGGGAATATAAAGTTGTGAGAGCCCACAGTTTTAACCTACAGCTTCATGGAGGTAAAATTCATACACCTTATGAAATATCTTTCAGTGAGAGTGTAATTAACACCTCTAGGTCAATGAGAACAAGCTAGTGTATTATTCACTTATCTGAGAATGTACCAATTATTTACAGACATATATTAACATATTCCACCACAGTTATGGATTTGTCAACTTTGTCTTTATATATTTTGATGCTAGTTGAGTCACAGTATAAGTTTAGGATTGTTGGATGTTCCTGGATAATATTGTTGTAATATCATTATGCCTTTTATCTTTAACAATGCACTTTATAGTAAAGCTACTTCCTTTGGTGTTCAATTTTGTATCTTGTCATCCTTGTTCTTCTAACTTGTTCTTATGTTTTTGATATTTTTCTTATAAATCACATATACTTGTATTTTTTAATTTAACTGTACAATTTCAGTCTCAAAGTGTGGTTTTCAAATTGTGGTCTGTACCCCTTAAGAATTCCCAAGAACTTTTACTGGTGATGGATATGTGAAGACTAAAACCTTTTAAAATAATACTAAGACATTCTTTGCCTTTGCCACTTTTATTCTTTCATGAGTGTGTATAGTGAAGTTTCCAGAGGCCAAATAACATATGATCCTATGGAAGACTGAATGCAGAAACAGATATGCAAATCTAGGGAGACATTGAAGACAACTTATTTCCTTGGAGCAGTACATGGTACTAAATATTCAAAGACACAACTTCCGGAAGCCTTGACATTCATGTTTAAAGATGAAATTTCCAATTCTTCCATGAAGTTATATAAAACAGGCCATTATCATATTAGGATCATAACATATAATTGATTTAGTAGTTTATAGAATTAATGCTTACCTCTGATTCTTGGTAGCTACAATATTATGATATTTAGAAGAAAGCTAAAGTTTGATTTATTTTTCATTTTCTTATTATTTATAATCTCTGATACACATTTTATATATCAATAATCATAATAAAATATAAAATTTATATATTTATATATTTTGGTATGTAAGATTCTGGGAGAATGGAAAAAGAATTAGAGATCTCATGCAGACAGGAGTAAGGAATACATTTTCCATAACAACTGAGTCTTAATT
>VMDO01024670.1:0-29186 GCA_007922755.1 Pedetes capensis | reverse complement strand
GATGACTCACTGAGTCTTATCTCAAAAGAATTTTGATGCCTATAGAAATTAAAGAAATGGGGAAAATATCTCATTGAAATAAATTTTTTTCTATAAAGGAGTTGGATATTGTCCAAATGAAAATGTTTTGACAGATTCTTATTTGACATTTAAATCCTATGAAACTGAAAGTCCTAGTTTGAAATTGAGCATTTCAACTCTAAAGCCATTTTGATATTTTCAATTCTTGAGTTTGCTGGAGGACATTAGTGTTTAAGGAGGAAAGAGAACTGATTGCTCAGGTTCCTAAGCTGTTGCTTCCATGTTGTTGTTAGGTGCTGTCCTACTCATTAAGACTCTTACATGGTTTTAGATGGCTGATAGTTTTGGGATTGCCTCAGAGTGAATTACCATGTCCTTCTCCCATATTGCTTCCATAGACAGCCGATAATGAAAAAGGTTAAAGTTAACTTTGTGACACAGAATAAATTGGAAGCAAATACCTTTCGTTTTTCTGAAATATCCAAATATTTAAGTGGAAAGGAAACTGGGACTAAGTTGTGGAGATTTTGACTCAACTTGTCACTTGCTTTCCTGAGTGGTAAGGTTTCCAGCTAGATAGTATAAGTGCCAAAATAGTCATCATTCTAGTTTGGATTTCTCTAAAGGCTGATCCTAAAGTAAGGATTTGAATTCAAGTAATTAAAGAGGATATGTGACACAATTAAGAAAAATAAAGAAGACAGAGAAGCAAAGAAAAAAGGAAGCACATTACCAAGACAGTATCCATTCTGAGTAACTTTAGCTCATTCTCAGGAGCAGCTTGGATCTCCTAGAATAAGTCTCAGTTCTACCTGAAAACTGAGGACAGTGAAATATGGAGCCTGCTCACTACTCTCTGTCATTCATGGAGATATATAGGAATGCGACATGGCAGAATGGTGCTGTGGGTTGAGACCTTTAGCGTCAATAGAATTCTTTCCTAATTCTCTCCAACTACTTCACCAAATATATACAGAGGATGCCAAAAATGGTATACACGTCTTGGGATGAAAACTTTCCATTTTGCTGTTGTAAGAATACATGGTATGCTTATTGTGCTAACTCCTATCTCATCTAGAGGTTGTTTTGCAAACGTTTGTTGTGACCGTTTAAACTGTTGTTAACACCATAGCAGAGGAAGTAGGACCTACTGCTGTGTGAGGCCTCCTAGGGCTGCTCTTGTGCACATCACACATAGTACCATGCATCTCAAATTTATCATGAATGAGTGCAAGTGTTAGGTATGTTGGAGGTTCTTTGGCAAAGTCACACCTCTATTGTCATTGTACTTACACAATGTTCTCAAATTCCAAATATCACTTGAAATTGGTCTTGCACTCTGCCAGTGACAACCATGCTTTCAATATTTTCATTGACTATCTATCCTGTCATATGGTGGCGCTATCATTCATTTGATTAACACTATTTTTTGAGGGAATATCATGCTACATATTGCTATTGTAATTCAATTCAACTTCAAAAAGTAATACATAGATAACACCTTTTAAAAAATGTATTCATTTTCAACACACCTTGGTATGTATGTGTGTGTGTGTGTGTGTGTATATATATATATATATATATATATATATATATATATGCACACATGTATAATTTTTGTTTGTTTCTTGTTTTGTTTGTAGTACTGGGCGTTGAATCCAGGGCCTTACACATGTTAAGCAAGTGCTCCATCACTGGGCCACATCCTTAGACAACTTTTTTTTTTTTTTTTAATTTTGAGACTAGTTCTCACTAAGTTGCACAGGCTATCTCTGGCCTTGAACTTGTGGCTCTCTTGCCTCCACCTCCCAAGTCTCTGGAATTACAAGCATATGCCACAATGCCCAGCTTATATTTCCTCTTTCTGCTATAATATCCTTGGCTATTCATTTTAAATCTGTGTCAGTTCCAGTTTATTATTGATTTTTATTATTTTTGTTATTATACATTATATTTTTCTGCCTTTTAAATATCTGTTATTTTTTATTGAATGCCAGACATTTTGAATTTTACCTTGTTGGGAGCTAGATTTTTAAAAAATTTGTATTTGTATTCTTGCACTTTGTTTTGGGAACACAATTGCTCCCTGGAAAAAAATTTATTTTAATGAAAGAGGAACATTTGCTTTTAAGATTTGCTAGGAAGTATGAGAAACAGCCATGTTTATTCTAAGGTGGTATTTTCCCTGCTATCGAAAAATCACCTGTGTGCTCTATGCAATGAATGTCCTATGAACCACAGATTTTTACAGTTTGGTTGGTAGAATGAATATACTTTTAGACCCCAAACAAGTGTCAAGCACTGATCTTCTTAATAGTTTTTGGTGTTTCTTTTCCCAGTCTGGCATAATTTACTTACAAACAAGTCCTAATCAGTATTTGTTAAATAATCAAATGAGATGGTCTGCAGATTTCCAGGTCTCTCTTTGTTTTGTTTTGTGTGCCATGGTTTTATCAATTGTCAAGTATTTATTTTATTGATGGATGGTTCCTATCTAAAAAATTACTTAGGCATTGTATGGTTGGAAAAATAACAATATTGTTTTCAATATGCTACAGGATTTATAGTACAGAAACTACTATAATATTCCTAAAACTTTACAAAAATGATGTGTATCTGGTTCCTCTGTAAGCTTTATACCTCACCTGCTCACTATCATTCTAATCTATCAATTTAGAAAGCAAGGAGAGACTATTTTTCCCGTTTAATTGTGTTGCTCAAGTTTGCATGAAAAACTAATACTTTCTCTTGAAATCTGCCTGCTACATGAAATCTAATAAGAAAAATTTTGAAAGCTACCCCTGGAGACCTACCTTATTTCAAAATTTGTATAAATTGGATTAAATAGGAAAAGATACATTAACATTTCTGTGTTTTTAAAATTAAAAATGCAGTCATGCCTCTTTTTAATAAGTGACAACACAAATGTGTAAAATATACTTCTCAGCCCTTAACCTCCTTAGTTTCAAGGAAACTTAAGTATTTGTTTTAAATGTATATTTGTTGTAAGTATATAATGCCCTAGGACAGTTGACTTTTATCTACAATGAAATCAGCAACAACAAAGTTCCTCAGAAATCTGTCATCACATCTCCATCTGTAACCAGATCTTTCTGTCTCAAATGAGTACATTTATAATAATAATAATAATATATTATAATATATTATATTATTATAGTATTATAATATTACAATATCATTATTATTATATTATATGATATATAATGTATGATATTATATATTATTATATTATATTACATTATATATTATATATAATTATTATATTATATATATAATATTATCATATTATTAATAATAATATAATAATATATTATTATTATTATCTTTTTGCAGTATTAGGGGGCTGAACTCAGGGTCTCATGCTTACTTTGCAAAAGCTCTGCCACTGAGCTGCTCCCCAGCCCCCTTTTTACTGAGATGTAAGCTCCTAAAATACTATGGCAATGGAAGTGCTCTGAGAGTAGTCCTGCTCTTCTTATCTACTCCATGGAATGGTAGCTTTGGTGGGAGACTCTGCCTTGATTGAAATTGAACTTCTATTTTAACCTTGAATTTGGCAGCCATGTTTGAAACTAAAAACAATTAATGACATGGGAAAGTGTGCTCTGCACTAACTCCTGAGCTTAAAGGAATCAGTGTGACTCTGAAGTGTGTAAAAGTTAGAAAAGAAGGTGAATGTGAGGAAAGGGGAAGAAATACAAATGAAAAAACAAGATCCTTAAAACTTAAAAACCCTTAGACCCATGAAAACTGTGAATCTGCAGAAAATAATATGATCTTCCTTTCAGTTATTTCTTCTATGGTAACTATTACTTCCTTTTAACAAGCAAATAATTACAATGTTCGCTTAAAGACATGACAATAAGAATTAGGACCCAGTGATACTTTTCCCTTTATCTGGATCTCTTTTGATAATATTTCCGTTTTCAAGAAAATTATTTATAAAAACATCCATCACATAGTAATGTATGTCATCATGTCTCAAAATATATCTTATTAATTATTTTTTGAGTTTTGTGGTAAAAAAAGGATTTCATTGTCAAAAATGCTTTGTATCTTCTGAATATTAGACAATTTTATTGGAGACATAAAACATATATTATCAATAGATTGCAGAGCCCTGGAGTAAGTGATCCTGTATGATTTGGTTTTACTCTGATGTGCTCAGATGTATTTAATCAAAATTGTCTTTCTCCTACAATATTATTGGACAATTCAGGGAATGTTGCCTCAAGATCTTCTCAACAAAATCTTTTATTTTTATTGTTTTCCTATTTTTAGAGTTTAATTAAATGTAAACTGAGAGCAAGAGGAAGGCAAAGCCCAAGAGTCAGTGGCTGGGTTTGAAAGACAACCTTGACTGACTCACTCACAGTTCCTCTCCAGGATCCCTCTGGCCAGGAAACAAAGGATTTCATCTCCTGCTCTGCTTATGTGTGGCTCTCACTCAATGATATTCATACCAATAGCTTCAGAATGCCTGGGCCCTAGATTTTCCCATATCTACCCCACCCAATTTCAGAGTTAAAGAGTAAAATATCTCTCCAACATTAATGTTGTGGACCCCAATATGTTTTGACAGGGAAATGGAAGTAAATTTCATCTCCTTATTTATCTACATAACTATATGAATTTTAAAATTTTAAAAATATGATCTTATGTGACTTCTAAAATGAGGAAGTATAACCTCATATTTTATAGCATGTGGAAAACAGGGTAATTCGTATTCTTCTCTGTGACGCAAGGAAAAAAAAACTTTGGGCAGGAAAGAAATGTGAAAGAAAAATAATACAAAAATGTCATATCGATCCTGAACTTTTCCATTTGAATGTCTCAAAGAGGACTTGTGCTGATTTTATCCAGGTTATTCAGGACTTGATGCCTTTACTTAGGTGCCTTTACTAAAGCAGCTCAAACTGCACTTGTCCAAAATTAAGCTCGTGTTCTCCCTCCAGATGCTGTGTCCCAGCGCATTCTCCCTTATAAATAGAACTACTAGTTAGCTAACTGGTTTAAGACAGAATCATAAAGTAGATTCATGAAACTTACTTCTATTTCAAGCTTTCAACCAAATTTATCACATTTTTTTTTCAAATTTAATATACTAAGTATCTCATGAATGCACTTACTTCTGAGATACTTACATTTATCAACACATGTATACACAGGACCTACTAAGTATAAAGCATTGTAACAAGTGGAGAATGTGTAGCATTGAATCAAACAGAGCTCCTTTTCTAATGTATGTCCATTCTACAGGGGAATAGGTACAGAGAGTAAATACACAAGTAAGTATCTGATACATCAAGTGGAGATAAATGTTATCATGAACACTAAAAGAGGATAAATATGATAAAGAATGGGTATTATGCGTGTACTAATTTACATAGCAATATTTTTCAATTTTTAAAATTACAAATGAGAAAGTCAGAAAATTAATTTAGTGGGTGAAGGTCAGCATCTTTAATAAAACAGAATGAAAGGCAGAATCCAAATTCCAAGTGAGCATTTTCCATGGTAAGGTTGATAGTAAACATTATTTTTAAAATTTTCCTCATAGCTTATTAGTATATGTGTGTCTGTATATTTGTGTACTGGAGTATGTCTAACTCCTCAGTTTTTTCTGAGTCATCTTTTAAAATATAATCCTTATTATAAAGTATCAATAAAACAAAGCCAAAAGTTGAAGAAAAAAATTATATCTATTTTAAAACAGACATGAGTGAAAAATGTAGATAGTGATGCAAGGAGATTCAGAAAATATAACATATATAAAGACTCTGAGACATGTTCAAGGATCATCAAGGATCACAAAATAGCCACAATGCAGTGAGGGCAAGAAAGAGTGATAAGATATGTGGTTGGAGAGTTAAACAGGAGCTGGAGCTTATAGGGCCTTATACACCAGGAACGTTTGGAGATTTTACTCCATGTAAGACACTAAGTCTTTTTCAGGCAGATTAGAGGGATCCACATTCTCCTATGGCACTAGGGACAGGAGTTAAACATTGGCAGAGTACCGTTAAATAATGTTAAATCTCTGCTAATGTCAGCCTTTAAAGTCTGGGGCTTAGCTCTGTTGGTAGAGTGATGCTCTGCATGCACTGAGGCCCTGGGTTCAATCCCCAGCACTGCGAAAATGGAAGAAAGACCTGGCAGCCCACTCCCAAAACAATCCTTAAACAATTGTACATTGAAAACCCTATCAACAGCAGAAGAGCATCAGGGAGCCTTTCATTCTGTTGTTATAGAGTCTCTAGGAGTCAGGGACCCAACTTGCACCTAACAACAACGTAAGCCTTTATTGCAAGCATCCCTTTTAATGGATATTTTTCCTTTAAATCAGCTAAGATGTTAGGGGCTTGGGCAATTCATCTCCTTAATTGACAATTCTTAGACCCTTCCCAATTCCCTGGCTACCATGAATGGAGGACTATCAGTTCACCAGCCAGATACATTGCCCTTATTCCAGCACCTGCTGCTTTGAACACTCCTTGAATGCCTTGAGGAAGCTACATGGTAACCATATTCACTTGCTGCCGAAGTGCAATTCCGGCTCAGGAAGGCACTATCCAGGATACAACTGTATCCAACAGCCACAGGTGCCTTCTTGTCCAGTCACAAGCCTCTGTGAACTCTAGATGACACTATAGCTATTTCACCCAGGTTGGGGGAGGGGACTTCTTCTGGGGCCCTAGAAAAAGCCTGTGACTAATGCAAACTCAGTCCTTCATTTGCATGTCTGTTGTGACTGGTACTAACATGGTCTTTCACTTACTGAGGGACTGTGCTGTGATTGGTCTAAATACATTCCTTCATTTGCTTGAAGCTCTGTTGCCATTTGGTGCAAAAACTCTTGCCATATTCCTTTTCTGTTTATATGAGTAGGGTGTCCAGCTTATTTTTTAAGTCAGCTAGTAGACAACCATGTGTGACACTCACTGGCGTTGCAAAATTATGCCCAATAAAAGACTTTGTGGAGTGTTCTTTTTTTACCTACTACTGATATTTACCATTAATAGAGTGGGCTGAGCTGGTAACAGGGAGGACAGCAGAAACAGCTGCAGAGTGGTAGCAGTGGTGAAGCAGGCTGCAGTGGCAGAGGCAGCAGTAGTCACTACCATGGTGATAGCAGCAATGAGAGAGGCAATAGTGATAAGATGGCAAATGAAGAGTTCCAGAGAGCAGCCAGGGCATAAATGATGGGGACCGGAGGTGAAAGAGAGAACAAGGGATCTGAAAAGTGGAAGACAAGAAACTTCAGGCTCTGTCACTGGAGGAGTTCCATAGAATGCCAAGCCTTAATGGCCAAGTTCTCAGCCATTCTAGGCATAAGAACTGTAATACTAGATGTTGTCATGGGCTGAGGATCCTGACATTTTAGGTCCAAGAACTATACCACTTGTCACTGTAGGGCTGAAGGTTCAGGCAGCTGAGGCCTGTTACTGCTCACTCCTGCCCACTGCTACTGAAAGCTGAAGATTATAAAACCTCCCAAGTGTCAGGGCTACTGGTAATTAAAGCTCAGAGCAATACACATCCAACATGAGTCCCTTGATCCATAAGTCTCTGGCTTCAAAAGCTAGAGTAATAGGCTCTTAGCTCTTAGGGTTTGGGTCTGCCTGTCAAGCCCTTAGGCTTTGAACATTCAAGGGCCCGGGCCTGACAGCACTAGAAGAACCTTCTCCTATCCTTTCTATAATTTCTATCCAAGTAGAGCAAAAGGACCCCCGCTGACTGATTAGTAATATTTTGAAGGCTTTAAGCAAAGAATATCGTTGTGTCATTCACTTTTTCATAGGTTTAGCTGACTGATATGGAGAATAGATGTAGGAAGGCAAGGATAAAACTAGAGAAAAGTATAAATACATGAATACATAAATATAGAAATGTTATAGAAAGGTAAGAAAATTGGCTTGGGAGGATGGTAATTGTAGAGAAACTGAATAATCACTCAATTCTGGTCATAGAACTGACTCCAGTCATTCTTTCTGTAGCTTTTTTTTTCATTCTTTAATTTGTATCAATCTATGCCAATAGCTTTTATCAAAGCCACCAGTATCCTTCATATGAGGTTGTGGGCAAAGTTATCTCAGGATGGACTAGATATGGATGGGAGAATCACAGATAAGTTAAGGGCACCAGGAGGTTTTTGATCTTAAGTAGGGAGAATAAGGTTTCTATATGTTGGAAAACCCTATGAGAGGGACAGTGTTGTAGTTTATGGGTGGAATAAGTGATAAAGTATGGGTAGATTTTTTATATATAGATGAGTATGCAGGCTTAGTTTTAAAGGAAGTGATTTAAATTGGAAATCAAAAGTAAATGGGTGGATGTGAAGTCCTGAGATTGGAAAAGAACCACAAAGAAATGTCTTTAGACAGAAGGAAAGCAAAAGGAAAGGAATAAAAAGGAAGGTAAAGGAATAGAAAGGAAAGGAAAATGATATAAGGACTGTGCTTTGAGGTATTCTAATTTTTAAGATTTTGAATGATGAGGCAGAAAGGTCAGTCATAATATAAAGTAGGAAACAAAAGAAAGTAGAATAACAGAAATAAAACAAACAAAAGTCTCAGAAAGGTAGTCATAATCTAATAGGTCAAGTACTGATGGATAAAACAAGATAATATTGGTGATAATATTGCAGATAATATTGGAAACTTTGTAGAAGCTACTGTGGAGTACACTGATCAAACTTAAAGCATGAGTGTAGGTTGATTGAGAGAAAAGTGAAGAAGTGAATGTGGACGTGAGTTAACTTCTTCTAAAGCATTCTTAATAAATGGAGCAGAAACTGGCAGGTCTGACGGCCAACGTGGGATATGAGAATGAAAACTAACCAGCAGGTGGTGGAATCAGCCTTAGCTAGGAGGAAGAACCTTGCCTCTACAGGATCCAAAGGGTAGACTGAAGCTGTGCATATAGACACATGTAATCGAGTAGAGGTCTGATGGAAATGTGCACAAATTTTTAAATTTCCGTATTCATGTCAATGTAACATAAAATAATCATCAGTTGATGTTTTGCCTATAATCAAAACCTCTCTTCCAAATATCTAAACTAACAAAAATTAATCTGCGACTGATACTTGTTGTTGTTGTTAGGTGCCATGGAGTTGGATCTAACTCATAGTGCACCTCCTCACCACTGTGCCATGCACATGATCTTTATATTTTGGGGCCCAGTGTTGCAGACACTATGTTTCTTCTTATTTTGAGTCATGTCACATCAGCAAAAGAAAGTCCCATGGACTTTACTCCATTCTTGTCATTAAGGTTGACTCTACGTTGAGGAGGCAACATTTCCCTAGTCGTGTTTTAAATGCCTTTCCAGCCTGGGGGATTCATTCTCAGGTAATATATCTGATAATATTTATCTGCTAATTCATAGTATTTTCAATGGTTAATTGTTTTGGGAGTGGGCTGCTGGGTCCTTCTCCCTAGTCTGTCTTTATCTGGAAGCTCAGAAGAAACCTGTCTACCATGGGTGGCCCTGCTATTATCTGAAATACTGGTGGTATAACTTTCAGCATTACCACAATGTGCAAGCCTCCACAGCACAACAAGCTAACAGATGTATCAGCAATATTGATATTGGACACCTTAAAAAATTGAATATCTCTCTATTACTCTTTAAGTAACAGCTACATTACACAAATATTATTAAAATAGGCCATCTCATTTAAGATGTCTACAGCCATAACACTCTGGCATCTGATCTAATCTGATCACGGAAGCTAAGCAGAGTCAGGACTGGTTTATCCATACATAAGAGACCTCCTGGAAATACTGGGTACTGTAAGCTAGGCAGAAGGACCCGGCAGCCTACCCTCAAAACAATCAGCCATTGAAAACCCTATGAATAGCAGAGAAGCACTGACAATAGTGCAGGGCATGGCACAGTATCGGATAGTGTTTCCCAGGGACACTATGAGTTGGATCTGACTCAATGGTACCTTACAACAGCAACAACAACAACAACATCTCATTTAAGCAGCTCCAGACATTGACTCCTTCTTACTCTTCATCCTTATACCTCAACTTTTATCTTTTCCCATGTTTCCACTTAGATTGACCATGGAATATGATGTGCTCCTTTATTGTTATGATTATCAAGGCCGTCACACTTACTAGTTTCTATACTCAGAAAGCCATTTAGCCTTACTCTTTCCTAGTTAACCTGCTTATCCTTTACGGCTGAACACAGGTGTTACTTCTTCAGGGGTTTTGTATCTGATCTCCATCATTCTCCCACTCTCAAGAGTAGATGCCATTCATCTGCTGTATCCCCTGTAGGCTATTTTGATTTTTATCTTATGTCTTTACTAGTTTACAGTTCTTTAATGTTCTCAAGCCTGCAGCCATAGCACTGTGGTGTCCAATCCTGTCAGATCTTGGAAGCTAAGCAGGGCTGGGCCTGATTAGTACTTGGATGAGAGACAGCCTAGGAACACCAGGCTTTGGAGAAGGACCCAGCAATCCATTCCCCAAAATAAATCCTCCATTGAAAACCCTATGAATAGCAGAGAAGCCCTGAGGATAGTGTTTCGACTGTTGTATGTAGGGTTGCTATGAGTCAGACACCAACTTGACGGCACCTAACAACAACAATAATGTTCTCAAGAAATATCTCCCTCCCTCTGTGGTTTCCATGGGAGCACTGCCCATGTTTGTTGCACTCAGTTATGAGGTTTTCAGTCAGTTCACCATAGAGCAACCCTCTTTCTCCCCTGAGTTCTAAATTAATTGAGAATTAAGACAAATGAGTAGGCTAAGGATCAAATGTTGCCTCTATCATTGATAAAATTTAAGTATAAGACATGATTTATATCTGTGGACATAAGAACTCCCTAAAACTTAACAATCCCAAAAGTAGGTAGACATGCACAGTAAGGGCAAATCCACTCTTCTCTCCAGAAGCAAGGAATAAAAGCTGCTTGGAGAAAGTCACTCCTGAACACAATGGAAGAGGAAGGAAACTGAACTATACATGGTCATTTTTTCCCTTCAGAATCACAAATCAGATGATACCACAGCTCTCTCTTTCAGAGGAATTGATGAGAGGGAAGAGAAAGGACTGAGCTCCCTCATGATGGAAAGAAACGACATGAACAGAGAATAAGTATTCCATGCTCAGATGGGCATAAGGCATCACCAGAGCTTACTCAAATCAGTGCTTTGTTCACAATATCCAAGCAATACAATTGGCAAAAGTGAATGATTGAATAAAAATCACTCATTGGATTCTTGGTTGTCAATGTTTATATAGTTCCAAAATCTTTTTAGTATCCTCAGAACCTAAATCCATGTAAGAAGTCATTGCTATCATTTAGATTCTTACTATCTTTACTTTATAACAGACACTGGCAACCTACGGCCCATAGGCCAAATCTGACCAATCAGCTATTTTTGTTAAGTCAGTCTTTGTTAGAACACCGACAAATTCACCAGCACATATGTTACCTATGGCTGCTGTTGTACAGTAGTAGCAGAGCTGAGTAGTTATAACAGAAATTATTGTCCTGCAAAGCCTAATATGTCACACTTCCAGAAAATGTCCTGGCCCTTGCTTTAGTAAGTCAAGAAAGGGACACATTATTGGAGCTATAGTAGAAGCAACCACATATTCCTGATGTAAAATTTGAAGAAGAGTAAAGAAACCATGGCACTGTGACAAAAAGGGAGGTGTTGCTGGATAGTTATTTTTCCAAATTACTTTTTATTTGATTGGTCAATATAGAGAGACAATTGCAAAGAAAGAGCACATGTAGCAGGAGACTGTGCTTTGGCTCTGGCTTGGAGAGTGCTTTGTGGCTACCCTTACTGACCTCTCCCACCTGGAAGCAAGCTTGACTATCAGCCCAGGTTCTCTACTCCCACATGCTTCATTCAATCCCAGGAAAGGATTTCAATCAGATAGTGGCTTCTATCTGAGGCTGGAGAAAAAGACACTCATACCAATGGCATCCCACATGTGATTGCATAAAGCTACCTGTATATGCATTTTTTTCTTAGTGTTCCTTGTTGGGTACCACCAACCACGTAGCTAAGAGACTCAGACAAATAGAAACTATCTTTTTATACCTTTGTTCATGAAATATTTCCATCCAGCTGTGTACTCAGCAGTATCTCTGCCAATTTCTCTAAATCTAGCTTTTTCAAATAAAGTAAAAAGGGCAAAACAAGAAAAATGTGTTCAAATGCATCCATTCATCTAATTATTTCATTTTATAAAAGATAGCATGGGCACCTGTAGTTTCTGTTGCAATATACCGTGTGTGTGTGTGTGTGTGTGTGTGTGTGTGTGTGTGTGTGTGTGTGTCATAGTAACTTGAAATAATTCTTTAACCCCCAAAGCATGAGTTGTGCTACTGAGTTTACTGGGTTTATAAAGTACCTCAGTACCTAAAAGGATATGATTGAGACTTGAAAACTCAATAATAATAACAACAACAACAAACTTTCACTGAGTATTTATTGTAAACCAGACAATGGTCTAAGAATTATTTCAGTGCACTAAAGAAAAGCGTGGAGGTAGATACTATGATTGTTGGCATTTAATAAGAAATGAGATTGAGGCATAGAATAATTAATTCCTTGACTAATCCCTTGCAAACATTGAGTATTAAAAGTGACTTTTAAAAATCTTGTAAAGTGACTAATACTTTCTTGGTTCATAGAACCCTTTCTGTTGTCGTTGTTAGGTGCCATTGAGTCGGTATCTGACTCATAGCGACCCTCATAGGGTTTTCAATGGCTGACTGTTTTGGGATTGCCTTAGGAGTAGATTGCCAGGCCCTTCTCCCATTTTTGTGTGCTGGGAATTTGACTCAGGACCTCAGAGACTGCAGCACAGCACTCTACCAACGGAGCCAAATCCCAGCAGAACCCTTTATAGTCACTTAATTTTTCATAGTGTCCTAGGCTAGAAGAAATGTCACACAGTTCTACTTACTAAATAGTTACATCCAACAATCTTAATTAGTATTTATGTCCCCTGAACAAAAGAACCAAGTAAGAGACAGTAAATTCAAAGAAAAATATTTTTTATTTCATTCTTACATAACTACAATCACATATTAATGAGATGTACATGTCCATCAGTCATTGCCCATCTTCTCAAATCATGGATCCTGGTTGGATACTACTACCAAAATTTTTGTTTCACATTAATATTCACGAGGTGCTGAATTTTTATCTTAGCAACTTCCAAAAATGTTTTGCATTCTTATGGTATCACCAAAAAGAAATTACATTTTGAAATCATAAACTACTTAGAGCTAATATTCCTCAAAGTGTCCAGTAGATGGTTTGCTTCATTGAGTTATTTAAAATATCTCATGTTGGCCCCATGGAATCATTATGGTACCATAGGAGGCATTTGGCACACACTTTGAGAATCACAACCTCTTACTCTTCATAACCTCCCCCGTTAGCTATCTATAAAGAATACTAGTATACATTATTAGAAATTCCAAGGACTATACAAATAATTCTGACTTTCAGTTTGGTGAATAAACTAAGAAAGAGTATAAAGAATAAACATAATAAAGCAGGTAAATTATGGAAAAGGTGTGAGGTGAAGAACAGAAACCTGGCTATAAGAGTCCCAAATTAGTACTAAGAATCCTCACTGTGCTAGCTCTGCTCTGATCATGAGTATGTTCCAATTCCTGCCACATCTTAAAGGTAGAAAAAATATTTTTGTATTGAGTAAAGTTAAATAATGTGTGAAAGTAAACATTATAGACAGAGCTTGATGACACACATTTCCACCTCAGTATTACTTTCTAATTTTATGCTGTCTTTTGCATTTTTACCATAGTCTACTCAATCACTTGTCACGGAAGGCTAAGTTTGTAACTCAGTGGTATAGTGAAACCTATCATGTATGAGGTCCTAGGGTAGGTCCCTCACACCACAAAACTAATTATCTAACATAGTAAGCACGGTTACTTGTTGTTCATGTAAGGATAAAATCCTGGGGTACCAGGTAACTAGGACATAGTTTTACCACAGTGCTACTTAAAATACAGTAGCTAGACAAGAGTCAGTTTGTGAAAAGTTTGTTACCATTGTGCAATAAGGGCAGAAATTGATGTAAGAATTTAGAAACTTTTATTACAATATGGCAAATTAACTTAATTGCTATTGAATCTAATAATAAAAAGTTGGGTCTTGCTTTTTATATGTCACCCCTTAAGATTTAATTCTCCAGTTATTATTTTTTATTATATCTTACAGGTGTATTTGTTTACACTTGACTGAAAAGGAAAGGACAAAACAAAATCCACCTACTTACTGCATATGGTTTGAGAAGCAATGGTCTAGAAGGGGAACAAGAGCAGATGTGTTTCCTTGGCCCTGTAGACTCTTGGCTCCATGGGGAGGGGCATGCCTTAGAGATGGTTAGATAGTGGTCCTCCTTAGCATTGGCTCCAGGATAGGGCTCTAGATACCCCAATCCTAATGCTGTCCTGAATATGGTCACTAACCCCAGATAGATAATATAATTATTTAGGATAAAGAACCAGTTTCTGTCTTCCCAGCACCTAACACCATAACTGGCACAGCAAAGGCACTAAATAAATATTTGAGTGAACAGAGGATTGACCGTGATGACAATGACTTTTATTACTTATTTTATTTTATTTACAAATTTTTGTGTGTGTTTGGCCTTAGGGGCTTGAACCCAAGGCATCGTGCATGCCGTTTGCCAATGCTCTACCACCGACCTGGAATCCTGGCCCGCTTTTTACTTGTTATTTTTAAAATGGGGTCTTGCTAAGTTACACAGGCTGCCTCTGGCCTCTGACTTGCAGTCCTTCTGCCTTTACCTCCCAAGTCACTGGGACAACAGGAGTGTGCCACCACACGCAGCTCTATTATTTATTTTAATTGTGCTATGCCAGGAGCTATCCTGTATATTTTATATAAATTTCTCTACTATTCGCCAGAATCATAGGGATAGATGTTATGCTCTGTACTGTGAGACTAGATCTTTATTTTAAAATTTCAAAGAGAAAATGTTCTTTTGTGGTTAGGTTGAGGCAGTGGGAAGTTGGATTTATTGACAGAAATGAGACAGAGAGTCTTTAAGCATTAGCAGAGCTGTTGGCAGTAGAGTGAAAGAAACACCATGGTCTACCCATAAGGCATCTTCAGAACCATAGAGATTTTTTTAAAAAACAGAAGAATCAATACATAAGACACTAGAATCGGAGGGAGTTTGTGATCTAAGTATAAAGGACTCTGTACATTTAAAACTATGCACATTATTAAAAGCAAAACAACAACAACAAAATTAAAACACTATGTCATTGAACCAAAACTCTTTTATAAAAGAAATTATAGGCTTGACTCTTTGCTGGGTTCCTGATTTATTACATCAGAATGAGCTTTTCTTACATTCATTCTATCTCTTATATCACTGGTTTTAGTTACTTATGCAAAATAAATCACAATTGGTATACTTATTATGGTATGTCCTTAAATATTTGTTTATTTTTCTTATTCTCTGCTTACTTGGCCTTAAACACTATGAAATCTGGCTCCTTGTCCATCATTTTTTTAATTAATGGAAATCTGACAGTTGCAAATGTATCTGGCAAATGCTTAATATGTTTACTTTGCATAATAAGCAAAGTACCAATAAATGCTTAATGGCTCAACACAACATTATGTTTTTACTCTCATCACAATTTTAGTCATAGAATGGGCATTTCCTCTGCTGGTTTCACCTGGGCTCATTCCTATGGCAGTGCTTAGGTGGAAGGTCAGCTCAACAGGACGTTCCAAGATGACTTCACTCATGACTGGCAATCAGTGCTGGTACTCAGAGAGGATACCTGATTTCTCCTCTATGGGTACTGTTATCCTCTACTGGATTATACTTCCTCATGGGATGTTCTTCAGGCCACATTCTGGAGGGTAAAGACAGTGTTTATGAACGTTCAACCTTAAAAGTTGTGCACTATCTTTCCTGCTGCATGTAATGGTATAAGCAGATCATGTCACCACCCCAGACTCAAGCCCACTCTGCTGGATAGAAGGAGTGCAAATTAGTGTGGTCATGTTTTCTAGTCAACCACACCAGCGATTGCATAAGCATACCTGATATGAATGAACAGATGGTATGATGAAAGGCATAACCAGGAAAGAAAACAGCATATTCTTTTTTTTTACAAGCAATATTTAGTTGTGCATATTCTTGAATATGCGGCAACATGAGCAAAATGGAGTTTTAGGAAGATTGATCTCTCTGTTCTAAAGATATTACATTTCTAAGTTCTAAGTTCTAAAGTTCTACAGTTCTAAAGATATTACATTTAGACATAGCACTTAGTGTTCTAAAGTAAACGTAAACCCCCTCGGCCATTTTCTTAGCACTGACTGATACCAAAGAAATGAAAATATTAACACATAGCATTTCAATTTTCCCTAGAGACTCCTAGTTCATTGTTTTCTCATGTTGCTAAAAATCTAAGAATCTTATATATCTTAAGGTGTTTTCACTCTCCACACTTAGCTTGTCAGTTCTCTTGTTCAAAGAGAGATTGGAAAAATACCCAGTTTTTAGGAAAGTTTTGTCCTAGAAAGAACTATTATTTCCTTTCTTAGAAAAGCAATTGGAAGACAATTCAAGCTTAACAGGAATCAAGTCATAAATTTATCTGAAGAGTCCTGACATTTATGCCTCACTGTAAGAAAGAGTAATTGATGGAAATAGACCTGATTCCTATGTAAGAAGCCTATCTTTCAGAACTTGAAAAGGTAAGTCATTTAAAAAAATTATCTCAATGTGAAAGTAAGAAAAAATAAAATTTGAACCTAATACACTAAGCAATACCCTAGAAAATAAAATCATTCATAGGATTAAAAGCTCTTTGAAGCTGTGTGAGGTGGTACACACCTGTCATCTCAGCTACTAGGGAGGCAGAGGCAGGAGGATGGCAAGTTCAGGATCAGAGGCAGCCTGTGTAATTTAGCAAGACCTTGTCTCAAGATAAAAAGTAAAAAATGGGCTGGGGTATGGCTCAGTGGTTGAGCTCTTGCAAAAAGCAAGCATAAGGCCCTAGGTTCAAATCCCCAGTACTACTTCCCCCTACACACACACACACACACACACACACACACACACACAGCTATTTGATAGCTAAACTATAATGAGCAGAAATTTTCAATGCATTTTGGCTTAATCAACTTTCAAAACAAAAGCTCTTAAATTTATAAGTATAAGAATGTGAAATTGGCCTACCTTTTATGTATTACTCATGTGCAAATCTTTTAGCTCTTTTTGTAAGAAAGCATTTTTGTTGTAAGTAGATCTTGACTTTCTATAATAAAAATAAGTATTCAGATCATCTCTTTTTCAGATTTCCAACTGTCAATTACCCTTCTTTACCTGGTTAAATGGAAGTTTATTTGCCTTTTATCTTTTTCTGAGAAACTTAAGCCAGTATGTCTGTAAGTCTGGTCCAAAAAACTCAAAGACAAAATCATCAGTGTCTCCAGTACAAATATAGAATATCAGAATCTTCAGAAATGTGGCTCACTGATCTTTATTTTTAGTGAACTATTTAGATATTTATTTTGAAAAGTCAAGTTTAGACAATTGTTCTAGATTTGATTTTCAAGTCACTATCTGATACACTCTTAAGTGGGTAGGAAGTGATTTCTCCTTTAAAAACAAATACGTGTCACTATATATTTTATAAATATTTATAGGGTGCTTTCTTTATACCAGAAAATGCTCTAGTTCTTGATGATATAGAAGTTAATCAGATAAATTTTCTGTCTTTGTGGTATTTTTGGTCTAGAGAGAAAATTCAGTTGTAATACAATCAGAAAAATGCCATGAGACAAGTGAATATGGAATACATTTAGAATTTCAGGAAAGGCTTAGAGTAGAGCTATTAGAAAAATGTTTCTGGAGGAATAAATGCCATAGCATAATCTTGACGCTGGTTCTGAAGATGAGGAGTTTTGGCTAGAGGTGAGAAAGATCATCTTCTTTGCAATTTGTTCTGCATTGCTGGATTAGAAAACACAAATGGAAAATTGATAAGCGACAAAGCTGACAACATCTACTGGAGTCATTTGTAGAATTCCTTGTTGTTTGTTTATTTATTTTGCAGTACTGAGAGGTTGAACCTAGGGCCTCATGTATACTTTGAAAACACTCTACCACTGGACTGTACCCCCAGGTCATTTTTTATATTTTATTTTGAGACAGGGTCATGCTAAATTATGCAGATTGCCTCTGGCTTTGAATTCATGATCCTCCTGACTCTGACTCCTCAGTCTCTAAGATTATGGGTGTGAGCCACCATGCCCAGCTTTGTTCCATTTTGAAACATTTTTAAAACTCATTTGGCCAATGTTGTTGTTGTTGTTAGGTGCCGTTGAGTCGGTATCCAACTCATAGCGACCCTCATAGGGTTTTCAATGGCTGAGTGCTTCGGGATTGCCTTGGGAGTGGATTGCCAGGCCCTTCTCCCATTTTTGCGGTGCTGGGAATTGAACTCGGGGCCTCAGAGACTGCAGCACAGCGCTCTACCCACTGAGCTAAATCCCAATAGACACAGTATATCAAGAAATCTGATATAAGTCAACTAGTTTGTAACAGGGCTGGGGTCTAGCTCAGGGCTGGGGTTTCATTGGTAGAGTGCTGCTCTTCACTCTCTGAGTACCTTGGTTTTATCCATCCCCAACACTTCAAAAATGGAAGAAGGACCTGGCATCCTACTCCTGAAACAACCTTGAAATAATCAGCCATTGAAAACACTATGAATAGCAGATCTGGGGTTTGTTGTTGTTAGGTGCCCTCAAGTCATAACCGACTCATAGCAACTCTCATAGGGTTTTCAATGGCAGATTGTTTCAGGATTGCCTTGGGAGTGTGTTGCCACGTCCTTCTCCCATTTTTGCTGTGCTGGGAATCGAACTCGGGACCTCAGAGACTACAGAGCAGCGTTCTACCAACTGAGCTAAATCCCAGCCTGATCTGGGGTTTAGCTCAGTTGATAGAGTGATACTCTGTGCTCTCTGAGGACCTGAACTCAATCCCAAGCACCACAAATATGGAGGAAGGATGTGGAAAAAAATCAGCCACTGAAAATTCTATGAGAGTCGCTATCAGTGTGACCTGACTTGATGGGACCTAGAAACAACAAGAAGTTTGTAACAGTGAGCTTCTAAGTTCAGCTCCCACACACCACCAAAACAAACAAAGAAAGAAAGAAAAAACCCAGAGCTCTGTCAGAATGGAATCCTTAAATCTTTCCCATTTTAGTCAATAATCACTTATGTCTCAAATTTTCATATTTCATAATACATCCACTATAACCATGAATTTATTGGCTCTGTGATCAAAATATAGCCAGAATTTGCCAACCTTTTACACCTTGTACTTACCATGATCACCTTGGCTCAAGTCTCTGTGTATTTTTTCCTGTTTCATAGTTAGATGGTACTTGTTACCTTTTCTGTTTTCATCATTGCCTGCCTATAATTTATTCTCTCCATGAAAACTAGATCAAAGCCAAAGTAAGTTTTCAGGTACATAATGAAGTTAAAGAAGAATTTTTTTGGATCTCAGTTGATCCACTTTATGACCTTATATTATTCCCTTTCCCAGTTTTGGTGGTAAATATACAAATGTACCTGACCTGGCATAACTACTGGAAGAAGACTCATTAACATAGTGCATTATGCAGATGACACAACTCTGCTTGCTGAAAGTGAAGAGGATTTGAAACATTTACTGATAAGAATTGAAGAGCACAGCTTTCAGTATGGATTGCACCTCAAAATCAACAAAACCAAAATCTTTACAACTGGGTCAGTAATCAATACCATGATAAATGGAGAAAAGATTGAGGTTGTCCAAGATTTTGCTTTATGTGGTTCTATAATCCACACCTGTGGAAGCAGCAGTCAAGAAATCAAAAGATGCATTGCACTGGGAAAAGCTGTTGGAGAAGACCTCTTTAAAGTGTTGAAGAGTAAAGATGTCACAACGAAGATGAAGGTGCTTCTGACTCATGCGATGGTATTTTCAGTTGCATCATATAGTTGTGAAGCTGGAAATTGAATAAAGGAGACAGGAGAAGAATTGATGCTTTTGAATTATGGTGCTAGAGACAAATATTAAGTATCCTATTGTCTTCTGACAAAACCCACAAATCTATCCCAAAAGAAGTGCAACGAGAGTGCTCCTTGGAAACAAGAATGGCCTGACTGTGTCTTACACATTTTGAACATGTCAGGATGGACCAATCCCCAGAAAAGGACATCATGTTTGGGAGATGAAAAAAAGGAAGGTCATCAACTAGATGGATTGACACAATGGTTGCAACAATAGGCTTAAAAACAGAAAAGATTATTGCCTAGCACCGAATAAGGGAGTGTTTCATTATGTTGTACACAGGTTTGCTATGAGTTGGACTCAACTCGATGGCATCTAACAACACCAACATCATGAGCAGTTGATGGTCTGATCCACAGTTAGCACCTGGTCTTGTTCTGACTTCTGATATTGAGGTTTTCTATTGTCTCCTTCCACAAATGTACTCAGTTTGGTTCATGTGTGTTCCATCTGGTAAATTTCATGTGCATAATTGCTGCTATGTTGGTGAGAAAATGTATTTTCAATGATAAAGTAGTTGGTTTGACAAAGTTCTGTCGTGATCATAACATCATGTCTCTTACTAAGGCTATATTTTTCAACTGCTGAGTCTTCTCTTTGTTTACCATTTTTGGCATTCCCATTACCAGTAATTATCAGTACATCCTGATTGCATGTTTTATCAATTTCAGACTGTGGAAGCTGGTGAAAATATTCCTGTTCTTCATTTGTGGCCTTAGTCATGGGTGCGCAAATTTGAATGATAGTCATATTAACTCTTCTTTCTTGTAGGCATATTGATATTATTCTATCACTCATAGCATTGTACTTCAGGGCAGATCTTGAGATGTCTTTCTTGATGACTACAACTCCATTTTTCTTTACTATGTCATTCCTGGCATAGTAAAGAATATATATATTCTTTATATATATAAAACACATATATATATAAAAAACATATAATTATCTGATTCAAAATGGCCCACATCAGTCCATTTTAGCTCACTAATGCCTAGAATGTTGATGTTTATGTATTCCTTTTCCCTTTGATGATTTCTAATTTTCCTACATTCATACTATGTACATTCTATGTTCCAATTATTAATGGATGTTTGCAGTTTTTCCTTCTTATTTTGATTCATGCCACATCAGCAAATGGAGGTCTCTGGATTTTACTCCATTCCCATCATTAATTTCATCTCTTCTTTGAGGTGGCAAGCTCTCCCTAGTCATCTTTTGAGTGCCTTCCAACTTTGGGGGCTCCTTTTCTGGTACTATATCTGACAGTGTTTCTCTACTATTTATAGTGTTTTCAATGGTTAATTGTTTCTGGAGTTGATTACCAGCTCTTTTTCCCTATTCTGTCTTAGTCTGGAAGCTCAGCTGACACTTGTCCACCATGTGTGGCCCACAGGTATATGAAATACCAGTGGCATACCTTTCAGCATCACAGAAACATGCAAGTCCACTCTGTATGGCAAACTGATAGACAAGTAGAGGAACTAGACTTTGATGTACGACAAATTGCTTGTCAGTAGCCAATACTTGTGAGTTTCTTATGTCATCTTCTCAGATTGTCCTAAAAGCACTCTTAATGCTTCTCCTCTTTTTCCTCCCTCCTTCTCTTTTTTCTTTTCCTCCTGCTTTTCCTGCTTTCCTTCTTCTTCTTCTCCCCCTTTCCTCTTTCTTCTTTTTCTTCTTCACTTTCTGGTATAAGATATGGATGTCAAAATCTTGGACCATAGAGATAGGCCCTATACCTCATGGATTGTGAAGTGGCCAACCAGAAATAAAGGATTTTCCTGTGGACTTTACAATCATCTCTTATATGTAGTAATGGATTGCTTACTTTCAATATAGGCAAAACATTTATTCCTGTCTTAGACAATGACAATTATTGTTTTCCTTTCAACCCAACTGAATGAAATCTTAACTAAAACAACTTCTTTAAAAGCTTAGCAAAGGAGAAAACTTAATTTGCACTTACCTTTTCCTGCTTTACATTTTTATGCAACATTAATAGAAAATAGAATAATGAAAACAATAAAACCCAAAAGAATAAAACAAAGTAAACACTCCCTGCCTCATCTACATTCAATTTCTTTGTGACTAGAATTTGCATATTTTTAAAATATGGAGTTCATTGACAGACTATGCTATGTTTAAAACTTATTTAAGTAAGATCAAAAAAGCACTTTAGCCAAATGTCTACCATAAATATTTATAACACTCTTATTATCCCCATTTTATCAATGAAATTTTGCAATTATTGAGAAAGTATTAGTCAAACAAAACATAAAATTATTATGGGGATGACCTCATATGGGGACTGTAGTGGTACATAATAGAATGCCTGACATTTTCTTAGTACCATCACTTTTTCCATAATTCATGTAAATCCTTAAACTATAGTTTTAATCTTTGACTCCTTCCCAAAAGATCAGTAATATATAACTCGAAACTTATAACATTTGAAAAGAAAAATGAGAGAAAGGCTAGTGTATATTTTTGATTTTTGATTACATTAATAACTAACTTGCTAAAACAAAAGTCATGTCCCAAATATGGAAGCACTTGCATGAAGCCAAATCTCTATCTCGAGTCCCAGGAGTTCTTGAAGAATGGCCAAAGCCTGACTACACTCAAGGTATTTCCTGCTTTCTTTGGTTGAGACTTTCAATAAGCAAGGACCTTTCCTCTTATATTAATATTATTCATAAAGGAACTTGCCAGTAGAAGGAGGCAGCCAAATATTTCAAAAATAGAAGATTAGTTGACATCTAAACAGTCGCTGCATTTTATTACTGCCCATCTCACACTTGTAACCCCAAGTATATGTTTTATGTGGGTGAATTTTAAGGGAAGGTCATTTAGATTTCAAGTGTTCCTTGTTTTTATACTTTTCTTACATCTCACTATGCATAAGTACAATGTTTAGGTGAAATGTAGCACTGAATCTGCCTCCACTTCCTCATTTTCCTCCTCTGCAATATTTTTCTTTGACCTACTGTCCATCTTTACATTTCTACTATTTGAGTTATATTTGGGTTCAATGGCTTGATCATAAGACATTCAGAGGTGTAAATCTTTCTTTCTTGGGCCACTGCTCTTCTTCATTATACTGTTTCTTTGAATTTCTGTGCCTACTTGGGTTCATACAAGGTGTGCAGACTCAGACAAAATGATCTGTTTATTCTGGAAACAGTCAGAGCACCATATTTGCCAGTGTGAGATCACTGGAATAAATTCTGCTGATATCTTCCACATGTTGGCTGACTACTTATATTCTAGTTCAACCAACATGTGTAGTCTCTCCAGTCTCTCATATGCTGAGCAAAGCTTTTGTTTTGAAGGCAGGGGAATTGCCAAGCATCAGATGGTAGTATTTTGTGAAATTTTGCTTTATCTAAAAGAAAATGTGTCCTCAAAGGAGGTGAGATCTCCTGTTCTTAAGCTAATCATATGTGAAAGCAACTTGGAATCATAATATCTTTCCTAAATTTCTTGGATTAGTAACAACCAAAATTGAATAAAAAATTAAATAAAATACATGGTGTAAATGATTATATAATCCTTCCTTAGAGAGAAAGCTTAATGAAATTCACAAGGCACTAAAAGGAATAACTCGTAAGCACTGTCCTGTTTCAAATTTCATTCTATCTCTATTTCTAGAGCAGTGTGACCATTTTTGCCTGTAAATGATCAAGAGGTAATAATTCTGAATTTGCATGCATTCTTTCAATTGATCTATTGAGGTCTCAAATGAAAATCAATTGTGGTATTGAAATTGCCTATTGTTCATATTCATGCCATTTTCTAAAACTACTTCAAGCCCTTGTCATTGCTAGAGAAATATATTTTGGAATGGAGTGGTATTATTATGTATGTATTTTTAATAATGTTGATTAGGACATTTGGTGTTTTCTTGGTTAACAGTGAGACCACAAAAAATGTGCACATACTGTGGCTAACTCTCATCAAGTTTTCAATAAACTTCATTGATTTTTTTCTTAATCATATTCAATTTATTTCTACATTATACCACCTTGTAACTCCACTCATTGAACTTTGCAACCTTCTGATTTTATCACTAATATACATATCTTTGCTACATATTTTTTGTCCTTTGTCTATGTTCTATGCCTAGTTTATCTGAATGAGTTAATTGGTAGAAAAGTAAGGTTACTACTTGAAATTATGTGATCTTAATATTTGAGAACTACTGTCATTTGTAAGACACAACAGATAGTAAAGTTCCACTAAATCAAAACACAAATTTTGGACTTTAGCATTACTGTGATGTTGGGCTGTGAGTTTACATATTTCCCATCTGCCATTTGAAATAACAATACAGGGATTCTGATAATATGATAAATCAGTGTAAAATTTATACTTAATGGTAGATATAGAAACTGCCATTTCAGCTACTTTTAGAGAATGAAAATAATTGAACACAAAAATCACTGAGGAAAATAATCCATGTGACACTGTGAGATATTTGTGTCCATGCCCAGGACAAAGAAGAGTCAGTGTTGGTGTTGATGTGTGTTTATATGTCTCTAGATGAAGATACCTTTTTACATTTCTTGTGGCTTCAGTGACATTGATTAGAAGCAATGTGATTATTGTATGTGAGGCTTTGGCTCTGTAGACAACAACTAAATCTTTACTTTTCTGAGTGATCTTGTGGATAGGAAGTGATTCAGTCTGCTGTGTACCTTTTGTTGATCCATTCGCCCAACAATAATCCCATTGAGATCATAAAGGTCATAAATATAGTACAAAGATAAATGAATCAATGTCAACAGATATCTTTTATTGGCAAAAGAAGAATGCTATCACAACTAGGAGAATTCTTGGGTACTGGTCTAATTTAAATCCTGGTACAGCAAGCATCAGGAGACTTTTGGAATAGTAGATCCAATATTAATGCTATTACTAATAATGGCAGAGATTATACTAAAATGCCATTTTTATTAGCTTATTTATATAACTTTGTTCATATAACTAATTATTTGGAGAGAAACACTTAGAGAATTGCTTATTCAAAAAATCTGTTTATCGTTGAGGATATGGATACATAGACCAGGTAATTCTACAGAAAAACACTATTGTGCCTTCTCGTTTTGGATATATAAGAGTACCTATAAAGGAACAGGGTCAGGATATGCAGACTGTTGTGCTTTGATTAAAAAGTATATTAACATCACTTGAAGAAGTATATGGAGCAAATAATTTTCGTTGTATTTGTAACAGAGAATCTCTCCCATCTCCCTTATTAATACTATGCCTTTACTTGATATTTTACCATATCAAGTTTTATGGAAACTATTTTATAGAAACCCCATCCCAGTAGACTTTCCTCTTGCTCAGTGATATTATATTTCCTAGAATGACCTAAACTTGTTACTGGCAAAGGAAACAGAATTCCATTGTTAGCTTGAATAGTCACATTTTTTTCCTCAGTGGAAAAGAATCCTCACACCTAAGTGCATACTCATGTAAGAAATAAAACATTAAAAAATCAGGACATAAATGAAGAAAAATGCCCCCAACTTTTCTGTCTCTGGCTATAGTTGCAAGCTGATTAATGTGACCTACGATAGCAGCAGTCTTGGAATCATGAAGACCAATCTACTACAAAATCAATACACGAAGGAGAGTCAAGTAGGAAACCAAGTATCTGGATGCCAGAATGCTAAAGTCATATTATGTTTTTGCTATTTGAAGCTGAAAGTAACTTGACTTACACTTACCTATAGCTTTGAGTTTTAAACAGTAATAGCAAACTTAAATGCTAGTATTCTGGATGTCCACATTAAGTTTGGATGCTCCCCAAATATTCCTATGTATCCAAATACATATCAAGAATATAGCCAGGCCTAGGGATGCATGCCTATAACCGCAGTGACTCAGAAGGTAGAGGCAGGACAAGCACAAGTTCAAGGTCAGAGGCAGCCTGTGTAACTTAGTGAAACCCTATCTCAAAAGAAAAACAATAAAAGAAAAATAAATGGGTTCATTGGTAAAGCATTTGAAAAGTATGTATGAGACTCTGGGTTCACTTCCCAAGTACTGCAAAAAATTAGTAAATAAATAAATAAATAAAAGGTCATAGTACAGAATATACAGAATACATGGGATCCCTGAGGGAAATGGGACAATGTGAAGTTTACATGGGTGTTAAAACGTTATGATAGAGACTTGATATAATATGTGATTTTATGTAAAGTTTAGGTGACAAAGCACATCAGTATCTGATGATACATTATTTCTGGTGCACTGCAAGCATCTTTCCAGAAGAAATTACTGATGGGAGCAAAAGAATAGAGAAAGGGATAATTGGCTAGTTCTCTACCTGACTGCTTGAGCCAGAGCATCAATTTTCATCTGCCCTTGAACCTCCTGATTTTCAAGCTTCAATCTTCTGACCAACATCTACACCATCTACTCTCTAGCTCTGAGGCCTTCGAACTAAACTACTAGCTTTCCCTGTTCTCTGGGGTATAGATACAAGGTCAAGGGACTTCTCAACCTCTTTAAACAAGTGAAGCAAATCCTTAAAATAACTTTCCTCTATCTCTTTTAGCGTTTTAAATTTTATGTATATAGATACACACATGTACATACATAGGAATATAATACATCACATATAAAATTTATGTACATGTGTATGTGTGTATATATGTCTATCTATCTGTCTATCCATATTTATATCTATCTATCCATCTATCTATCTATATCCCTTATCAATTCTGTTTCTCTGGCAAACCCTAATATACTTAGGAAAGTGGGAAGAGGCACAGAGTGAGATGGAAAGGCTGAAATTCCATTGTAAATCTTGTGGCCTCTTCCAGGTATCACTCTCTGTCCATCACTGTGCTAAAACAGGTTCATGATTTGAACACAAAATGCCTTCCAAAGGTTATGTGCATTAGTGTTCATTCCCCAGCTGGTGGTTTTGTTTGTGGAAGTTATGGAAACCTTGGGAGGCAAGATTCTGGCTTTGGGGACCTGGGGGTGGGCCTTTGGAGATTTTTACCTGGACCCATGGCCCTGATTCACTGCGTCCTGCCCTGCGATGTTATGATGTCCTCTGACACCGGTCCTGTCATCTGCCATTGGGTTGCCTGCCCTATCATCATTATGGACTGATCATCTAACTGTGAGCTTCCAAGAAGTCTCTTCTTCCATAAGTTTGTGTTGGTTGGTTTTTCTGCTACTATGACAACAGCTGACTAATATAACAATGTTAGTAAAATTCATTTTCCCTTGGTTTCTTTCTGCTTGTTGTAGCCTACATAAGAGAAAACACATAAAGTCCAGATCATACAGCATCCAGTGAAACATAATTTGATAATACAAGCAAGTAATATGTGGTGGATCTGGATTTTGTTTTTGGTTGTTTGCTTATTTTAATACCAGATGCTTTAATTACAGATTGGGAGTTGGAGGGAAAATATAGAACTTCAGAATAGACTCTCAAGTTTATTGCCAATCTCTCATAAGCAAAGTTATGAAGGATATAGAAACTTGAATATTAGTAGTTAAATTATTTCCACACATATATCTAGTTATCTAATAGCATCATAATGGTGATTACTAAATATCTACAAGGTGAATAGAAAAAAAACCCTAACTTATAATTTTATTATTTATTGATTGATTGGTTGATTGCAGTAATGGATGATTGAACTCATAGCCTCACACAAGCCACACAAACGCTTTCCCACTAAGCCACATCCTCTAGTCATTTTTTGAATTTTTTTCCTCTCAAAACAGGGTCTCATTAAGTTGTGCAGGCTGCTTCAGGCCTCAAAATTGTGATCCTCTTGACTCAGCTTCCCAAGTCACTGGAATTATAGGTGTGCTCAATCGCACCAGGCAAAACTATCTTATTTTAATTCCATTTCATTCTATGAGATTTTGACATGAGGATTATAAATTCTTTTAAATTTTTATATAGCTTAGGTTGAGTTTGTTCATTTTCTCTGACAATTAGCTAGTGAACAAAATGATATCTCTGTGTGATATTAAAAATCTGATGATTTAAAAGCTGTTAAGTGAATCTTGCTCATGAGACCCCAAGAAAGCTAAATGATCAAACTTAAAAAGTTACTTTTCAGAGCTTGCTTGAGTTTGTCTGACAACCTGTCTCAATTTCAGCAAAAAGGTAATCTAGTTCAGGACAAGTTATCAGACTATGTGAAAGACTGGCTAAAGAGTTTATTGAATCTGTACTAGACAGGATTAGAGCCTTGGCCTAGAATCTCTTTGTGTTTCAAGTAGCCTCTGGGAAAAATAAATTCCTGATGAGTGTGTTTTTAAATAAGAAGGGAAAAGGTGTCTTTTGTTAGTACTGACAATAGGGTTTGTAAAACAAGGAATGGGGTTGCTTTTTCATATGCAAATAAACTAAGTCACAAAGAATTTACTTAACTTGCCTGCCTAACAGTCACATAACTAGGAAGTGACTCAAATGCATGCCTATTGATGGTGAGAGAAGAGGCCGAAAACAGTGAAATTGGAGGTGATAGAGAGCCATGATAGAGAAGGGAGAGACGGAAGTCCAGGATATGGCTATGCTGTTTACCTCAGAATGAGTGAAAACTAAGAAACAATGCAAAAATTACTCTTATGGGAAAAATGATATTGAGAAAAATAAATGCTACCAGAACACCTAATTGTGCTCATGAGAAATCTGTACATGAACCAGGAGGCAGTTGTTCGAATAGAACAAGGAAACACTGAGTGGTTTAAAGTTGAGAAAGGTGTGCGTCAGGGCTGTATACTTTCACCCTATCTCTTCAATTTATATGCTGAGCAAATAATCCGAGAAGCTGGACTTTATGAGGAAGAACGGGGCATCAAGATTGGAGGAAGACTCATTAACAACCTGCGTTATGCAGATGACACCACTTTGCTTGCTGAAAATGAAGAGGATTTAAAACATTTACTGATGAAGATCAAAGATCATAGCCTTCAATATGGGTTACAACTAAACATCAACAAAACAA
>VMDO01024669.1:9851-29487 GCA_007922755.1 Pedetes capensis | reverse complement strand
TTGCCAAATCACTTATGCACTTCCACATCACTTATTTTACACACTAATGTTAGTAATACCATCATAAAATATTTGAACTGAAATATAGGTAGACATGTTATAATGATATTAGAAGTTGTAAAATCATGACAAGGTAAAAATAAAAAATAATGTGTCTTTTGCCAATTTAATATTTATAATATTAACTATATCAAATTTATGCTATCATTTGATCATTATCCTTTAATGGAGGTCATACAATCTTGATTTTATTACTTTTTTTACTAAGTAAATTCTGCCAAATTTTTGTCATGCTTGTCACAGACTTTGCAGATATGGACTTAGGATAGAAAGGAACAAGACATTCAAGGAAAATAGCAAGGCAAAAAATAACGCATATCATAAAAAACATTATTGCTGAATTCAAAATAGATATGGGTATTTATATATTAAATTTCCTATTTGAAATGAAGATATTGATTCTTAAGCACACTCTTAAAGTTGGCTTCACAGGCCAGCTTGAGAATCCTTATGTGATAATTAGGTCCCAAGAGGTCAAGTCTACATACACAAGCATTTAACAAATTTGCCTTGATGTCAAATTGACTGATGTTCCATGGGCCCCAGTAAGTCTTATGGTAAACCTCAGAGTACTTGGAGGAAGGTAGAATAGAAACTCTTATGTACAGGATTGTTAGTAATCTTTATATAACCACCTCCCACATGATTTTGTTTTCTGTATTTTGATAATCACCACAAATTCTTGCAAAATAAAAGTCTTTATCTCATGGCTATAACAATTCAATTACAGATTTACAGATAAGCCAGGAAAATTACCTGCCCTCCCCAATTAAAGTTGTTTTATGTGATATCTACAGTTATGTATCACTTCATATATGAGAAATATGTTCTTAGATTGTATTACCTTGGGTGAAGATCATAGCTCGTACTTACATAAACCTAGTTTCCAGACCCTACCATGTTATAGTTGGTGTTGTTGTTGTTAGGTGCCATTTAGTCAGTGCCCCAACTCATAGCGACCCTATGTACAACAGACAAAACACTATTGTCATGTTTCTCTGCTATTCATAGGGTTTTCTATGGCCAATTGTTTTGGGCAGGTGGGTTTCTGGGTCCTTCTCCCAAGCTTACAGCACTTGGTGCTCCCAGCCTGTCTCCTATGCAAGTACTAACCAGGCCTGACCCTGCTTAGTTTCCAAGATCTGACTTGAGTGGATACCACAATGATACCCCTGCAGGCACATGTTATCATGGGCTCTATTACAATCTTAGAGACCACCATTGCCTATTCAGCTCCTGCTTGTCCATGACATGATTATACAACACACGATTATATATATAAAATCATTGAAATGTAGGCAAACAAACCTTAATGGAGACTGTAAAATAAGCAAATTATAATGAATTAACTATCATTTCTCAGGTCTGGATTCCAGAGGGAAGACTAACTCTGCTTTTGTAATTTATCATTGATATTTCAAATTAGCCACTCTCCTTTAAAGCATGGTATCCTTCTCAATTTGTTGAGGTGAAATATTTCACAGTCCATACTGTTTTCAAAAATTCAAAGGTGTCTTTCAAACAATCTTGTGGCTCTTTTAAATTATCAAGAGTACATAACTTCTTAAGTAGTACAACTTCATGAATTCTCAGAACTTCAAGGGACTTCTTTTGACTTTATCCCATCTTTTTGAAGTGTGGCCAGCCTTTGATAATGTCTTCCAGTATTAAGAATGAAATACTTAACATATGTCTAAAATAACAAGTGCAGTAAAAATATAACTATCACAAGATTGTTAACATATATATAAATCTCCTTGTGAATTTTGTGTGACTTCAGAATAAAGTATTTGGTGCATGAACAAAGATGAAAACTTGGAAGAGCCAGTACAAAGAGGTTTAGAGTATATCCAGTGAGGCACTATCACCATAGTTTTAAGCACATTTAAACACAATTAGATTTATTTAAGGAACATCAATCTGTGGATGATCCCTATGGCCATAAATCATTGAGAAGATTAGGAGGGTTTTCTAAAAAAATTCAAGGACATTTTAATAGAAGTTATAAACTAAGGAGGAAAAACATGGGTGAGGATCCAGCATAGTGCAAAATATGATATGTTGTTGCTTCATTGTTGCTAGGGGTCAACTCACAGTGACCCTGATAGAGATTTTAGTGGCTGATTGTTTTTGAGATTGCTTTGGGAGTGAATTGCCACATCTTTGTCCCATATTTTTCAGTGGTAGGGATTGAACCCAGGGCTTCTGATGGTGCAGAGTAGCATTCTACCAACTGAGCTAAACTCCAGCCCAATAGATAATATGGGTATATAATTAGATCAAATATTTAATTTTATGTATATTTATCTTGTTTGTTTTACTGATCAAATCCTGAATAATATAATTATTAACTGGATAGAAAAGGAAAAAGGAAAATTGGACAGTAGATAATTGTTGAGTATCATTTCTAACTTGCTATTTTCAGTTACCTGAAAACTACCCAGAGAAAGATAAATCATAGATCTGAGTCTTGCAATGTAAGATTGGGTTGAAGCTAACTATTTGGCAATGAAAACACATTCATTGGTGGTATTCTTTGAGTATAAAGGAAGGTTTATAAAAGCTCAAGGCAACAAATTGTTAGGAAATACTATGAAGGAAGAAAGGAGAAATCCTTAAGAGGAACATGAAGAAATCAAAAAGAAGTATCCTAGAAGCCAATAAAACCCCAGATAATAGATGAGGCCATAAACAACAGAATATAATATCACTGATGTATCAATGAAAATGTACGGGGCGGGGGGGATGTATCATGGATGTATCAAATGCATTTAAAATTACCCATGAATTGAGAGGGCTCAGGTTTAGTTCTGTTGGTAGAGTGCTGCTCTGCCTGCTCTGAGGCCCTGGGTTCAATCCCCAGCACTGCACAAATGGGAGAAGAACCTGCCAGCCCACTCCTGGAAAGATCCCAAAGCAATCAGCTGTTAAAACCCTATGAATAGCAGAGGATCACTGACAATAGTGCTGGGCATGGTGCAGTGTAGGGGAAGGTTTTGTTCGATTTTACATAGCATTACTATGAGTTGGACCTGACTTGGCATCTAACAAAGTCTAACAGGGTCTTATTAAATTGCAAAGACTGTCTCTAGCCTAGAACTCGTGATCATCGTGAACATTGTGTACCATCTCATCTTGTATCTCTGCCTCCTGAGTTGCTGGGATTACAGATGTGTGCCACTGCCCCTGGATAATATATGAATTTTAATTTCAAATTCAACCTAATCTGTTGTTTCAGTTTCTATAACAAAATACCTTACACGGGTAATTTATAAACAATTAAAATTAATTTCTCACAGTTCTGGAAGCTAAGAAGTTCAAAAGTAAGGTGCTGGCAGATTCCAGCTGCCTGTCTCTGCTTTCAAGATGTCACCTTGGTGCTGTGCTGTGGATTGTTCTAGCTAACTCTTAGGGCATTAAACACATTTGTCAATGAGAAGCATCCCATGGCATAAACACCTCCTGAAGTCCTCACCTCTTACACTAAGTTCCAACATAAGACTTTTAGATGGGCAAATATATCCAAACCATAACACTGAGTTATCATCTCTGTAAAGAAAAATAAATACACTTAACATTTTCTTCTTTTTGGTGTTGTTGTGAGGATGAGATTATCCAAAACATGTTCTCAAATATTTTTGATAAATTGGTTTAATTTACAAAAAAATTAGTTTTATTTAAAAAGTATATTCTAGCCAGCCATGATGGCACACACCTATAATCCCAGAGACAATGGAGGCAGAGGCAAGAGGATCAATAGTTCAAAGCTAGAGGTAGCCTGGGTAACTTAGTGAGATCAGGACAAAAACTATAAATGGGCAAGGAGTGCATTCTAGTGATACAGCACTCCCAAAGTTTGTGTGAAGCCCTGGGTTCACCCCCTACTTACCACGAAAAATAAAAATATATAAGTATAAATAAATAAAAACAAATACTATATGCTACTTTATTATTTGGAGATATTTATACAACCTAGAATTTTTTCCATTATCTAGTAATATTGTAACTTTTTTTCTTTGGTATTCAGGGGTAGAACCTAGGGCCTCACACATGCAAGGCAAGTGTTCCACCACTGAGCTGCATCCCCAGTCCTTTTAAAATTTTTATTCTGAGACAAGATATCCCTAAATAACACAGGCTGCCTCTAGCCTCAAACTCATGATCCTCCTGCCTCAGGCTCTCCAGTCTATGAGCTTACAGGCTCATATTACATGCTCATATTACATTAAGCTACAAACTATAAGCTTAATGTAATTTAAAAACATAAAAATTGACAAATTGTAAAGTTGGAAATTGCCACCCTAAACAATTCCTCAAAACAGTCATGTCTTACCATAACATATAGCTGTTTTTCAACTTTACATTTCCTTTCCACTCCCTTTGGTGCTGGAGAATGAACCTATGCCTTGCAGATGCTGTGTACCCTCTCTACCACTAAGCTACATCTTTGGTGGCTCATGTTTTTTTCAGACAGGGTCTAATTATGTAGTGTAGCTGGTCTCAAACTTTCCATTCTCCTGCCTCCACCTCTGGAGGGCTGAGATTATTGCCATTCACCACCATATCTGGTGCTAGATACCACTTTATAAAGTCTTGAATCATAGGGTCTTATGAATTCATGAGTGGCAACAGAGACTGATCATTTTCACAATTAACCCTTTCTTTTCTTTTAGTTGCAAAGGAGGCTGTAATCATCAGGAATATTTTTCTGAATCTTTATGCAGTTGTTTGTGGGCAAGATTCTGTATAAATAAAATGGAAATGGCAGTGATGTGTGGACTCAGAGCAGATGTTTATGTGGCAATTGTTTGCTTTCTAGTTCCTTTATGTCTCTTTTGCTATAGAATCAGGTGTGAACTTGATGGTGAGAGCAGAGTCAGATGGACAATTCCTTCTTGGATGACAGAATAGCAAGATGATAGCAATTAGAGTTCTTTAGTAATGAGTCGTATAAAAATGTCTTCTTTGACCAAATGCTACCATAGTTTGCCTTGTAAGAAAGAGATCAGTGGAATTCTGTTGTACTCATAAAACTCCATTGTAGTATATTTTTGAAACAACTATTTAATAATTTATTCAATAATGAGCTATGTAAATATTAGTTGAATATGACCCCAGATTTTATGTGCAAATAATTTTCCTGATTTCTCACAAACTGAAAAGATTATTCTTACTTTAGAAATAATGTCTAGGTGAACTTAAAATGCTGGGTTTTTCTATTTTCAAGTAGCAGAAATGGAAATTTTCAAGAGAAACCTTCTGAAAAGTCAATGTGGATCACTGCTTTACACAATTTCTTACACAAAAAAAGATATGGCTTCAAATTAGAGGGTGGAAAGCTTTTAAAAGGCAGGAATCACAGAAAGGCAAGAGGTGGTAATGAATTTAATAGAAAGTGGTAGTATATTGTGCCACTGTGAAAAAGGTCAATGTTATTCTCAAGTGTGTTCCTAGAGTATCTTCTTGTAAAGTAGGGGAGTTAATATTTGAGAACATAACCTTGTTCCAAGGACATTTAAAGCTTACTGTCATGCATTATAGTTCTGTTTAAAGAGATGGAAGAAATCAAAGCTAACCTTGAAAGAGGTAAATAATTCCAGGTTTAAGAAAATATATTTGCTGTATTTACAGTAGATCCATTATATGGTTATCACATCAAATATGCTTTCCTAAGTTCAAAATGATCCCTACCTTTTGTTCATGTAAATATCAATATTGAATCAGCAACATCCTGACTTTTAAAGAAAAATCAGTATTTAATTGATCGTGACATAAAAATTATATATTTAAAGATGCTCAATAGATAACTGATTCAGTGTAGTCAAGTATGAGAGTAAAATTAAAAAGGAAAAACAATTTTAAGGTTTCACATTATACAAATGACAAATACTGGCATTATATGGAAATTGTTTAAAATAGTTATGCTACAACAAAGCAAGAGTGCTTCAAAGCAATTTAAATTTAAGCTTACCTTGAGACTTAGATTTCTGAGCAAACTTTTATTCCATATAGTGTCTTGATTATTCAAATTGGAGAGGAAGTCAATTAGCAGATAACTTAAAAATCAGCCACTCTGTCCCTCCCCAAATATATCCATCAGAGAAAAAGAGAATACTCTCCCTCTATTCAATGAATTTGGATTTACAATTTTTTTTGTTGGAAATAAACATTCATTAATATTCATTTAGTTATGCACAAACACAGTCAAGCCTACAGTCATATCACTGTGACCTCCGATCCTGTCAGATCTTGGAAGCTAAGCATGGTTGGGGCTGGTCAGTACTTGGATGGGAGACCCCCTAGGAATACCAGGTGCTGTAGGCTTGGGAGAAGTACTCAGCAACCCACTCCCAGAAACAATCAGCCATTGAAAACCCAATAACTGGCAGAGAAGCAAGACAATAGTGTTTCACCTGTTGTATGTAGGGTTGTATGAGTCAGACACTGCCTCCATAGCACCTAACAACAACTAACACAGTTAAGAAATGTTATCTATAATCTATGTCTTCAATCCTTCTGCTGAGTAAAAGTTATGTAAGGCATATAATTAAAACAAACAAACACACACACAAATAAAACATAACTTTTACGTCTAGAGGGGACCTTAGAGGACACAATTATTAACTCTAATCTCAATCTCAGTTTTTCCTCGGCATTCATTCTTCTGTGGAATGCTTGTAGCTGTACCAGTGTGGCATTCAGTCCTGTCAGATCTTGGAAGCTAAGCAGGGTCAGGCTTGGTTGTCCTTGGATGGGAGGCCACCTGGGATTGGGTGCTGTAGGCCTGGGAGAAGGACTTAGCAGCCAATTCCCAAAACAATCAGTCATTGAAAGCCCTATGAATATCAGAGAAGCACTCACAGTGCTGGGCATGACACAGTGTCAGGAAGTGTTTCATTCTGTTGTACATGTGGTCTCTATGAGTAGGACCTGACTTGCAGGCAACTAACAACAACAATCTGCTTTGCCTTGATGTTTCTTTTGGATAAACCATGTTAATGTTTCTAGACTTAGCAGAAAGGCACTGATCCTGGAAACTTGCCAGCTTACCTGTTCTCAAGATGGAATAAATAATGCTTTGCTTCCTTGCATAGTGTGTCCTGCATGTTGTTATTGTTATTATGTGCCATGGGTTGGGTGTTATGAATCGTGTTCAACTCATAGAGACCCTCAGAGGGTTTTCTAGGGCTATTTGGGGATTGTTTTGGGGAATGGACCATCGGATCCTTCTCCCAGTGTCATGCATAGCTCTATCATAACTCTCCTCACCAAGGCTTGGAATTGGTATTTTACTTCTAAATTTCCCTTATTAAATAGTAGCATTTTTCATTTTTGTAATCTTAGGAAACCAGCACAAGTGTATGACAATACCTCTGTGTTCTCAACAAAATTTTATAGAATACTCTCATCAAGTACTTAGTTTGCACTTATTCAATTGTGATGCCTGTTGACTAAAATAAAATAGAAAGAGAGAGAAGGAAAAAAAAAAGCCCTGCTTCTACCTGAATGTAATTTGAAATGACAAGATCTTTGGCCTACGAGGTTGGTGCGATGTCATAACTTCACAAGTAATTTAATAAACTTAGTCAAATGGTATCACAATTGAATAAGTGCAATCCAAGTAGCTGATGAAATTACTCTATAAACATTTGTTGAGGAAACAGAGGTAGGATTTAGTATACGATTTTTCACCTTTGTTATTAATTTTGCTACATATTCAATTAGATGTATTTGCAACTCTATCTGTATTTTTCCAGTTACATGTGATCCTCATCATATGCCAAATTACATTTTCAAAAAATTTTTATTTATATATTTATTTATTTATTTATTTATTTGTTTGTTTGTTTGTTTGTTTGTTTGCAGTACTGAGGGTTGAACCCAGGGCCTCACATTTGTATGGTTTGCAAGTGCTATACAACTGAGCTGCACCCCAAGCCCATTTTTTTTTTTTCGAGATAGAGTCTCCTTAAATTATGCAGACTGCTTCTGGCCTCAAACTTGTGATCCTCCTGCCTCTGCCTCTCAAGTCCCTGGGATCACAGTCATGTGCCAGTGTGCCTGGTTTGTGTTTTTAGTTGTTTATTATACAACATTCTTTCAGGAAATTGGGAAATTACTCCTTCTCTCATACAGTAAAATATTTTCTTATTAGTCTAAATGTTTTGATGAGCATTCAGAATTCTATGGTGAGATTAAGCTTAAAAATACCTTGTGTTCTATTTTAAAATATTCATTATATTTTGTACAACTTAAACAGGGTATTAGTTTGCTGGGGCTGCCAAATTAATGTATCCTAGACTGCGTGGCTTTAACACAGTCTCACAGTCCAAGAGACTACAAGTCCAAGATCAAGGTGTTGGCAGGATTGAGGGCAATTTAGGTGCCTTTCCTTGAATTACAAATGGCCACCTTCTTCCTGGGTTCTTATGCAGTATTTTGACTGTGTGTGGTCATGTCTGGTCTCTTTTCCTCTCTATAAATTTCTTCTTCCAAAAGAACATCAGTGAGATTGAGTTAGGGCCCACCCTAATAGTATCGTTATAATTTATTCATCTCTTTCAAAGTCCTGTCTCCGAATACAGTCGCACTCAGAGGTAGTTGAAGTTAGGCTTCAGTATGCACATTTTGAGATTGACCCAGTTTAGCCTGGAATAGGCAGCATGTATTTTAAACATACCAAAACATAGATTCAGGGCTGGGACAGAGCTCATTGATATGCCACTTGCCTAGTATGCACAGGGCACTGGGATCCATCTCCAGCATCACAACAAAGCAAAGCAAAACATCTAAACCAAACTAAACTAAGCAGACTTCTTCAGGGTTAAGAGGCAACAATAATGTGGAAAGCTCCCCAGATTAATTTATAGTCTGAGCACTAGACCTATCCCTCCCTGGGTGGGCCCTTGAACAAGTCTGAAATTCTTTCTACACTTTAGTAACCTAAATAGTGAAAGGAAAAGGTGGGGTCAAAAAATTCTTAGATTCCTTCTCATTAAAATTCAATGACCCATGAAGATTATAAATATGCAAGAATTCACTGTGATTACATATTACTCCTCATATTTTTCATAATGTGAAATAATGAAGTTCCAATTTTTCAAGGTTCTTAGACTTAGTAAGAATATAACTATTTCCACTTTGTTGCCTTCAAAGTTTTGCTATCAGGATTGTGTTAAAAATGCAAAATGAATTTTTAACAGAGCATTGACACTTGCATTGTTAATGTGCCTCCAGGCATGTAATTAGCTGAGAAGTTTAATCTTTTATATTCCAAAGTTTGATCAGAATGCATAAGCTCAGAAAAGCTATAAAGTATTGACCAGCATCACTGATAAAAAAGGAGAAGTTCTAAGCAGCACTTTCTGTAAATGCAAATGCCACATTTCTTCTCAATAACTATATTAAATATAATAAAATGTTTTCTTCTTTTTGAGTATCAGACAGCAGGAAAATGTCCACTATCCTTCTGATAAATGAATGATTTATTCCCAGAGGATTCATCTTTAACAAATCTTATCACCTATTAAAGGGAAAAAGTCTTCTAGATGAATATATGGAACATAATTATAATGTAGATTATTCATACAAATTAATGTGTTTCTCATTCACCTATGTTGGGAAGACCTAACAAGCATTTATTTCTCTAGTATTCAAACTTATACTTGTATCCACAGTAATGGCCATGAGGAATGAGAATATGGAAGGCATTAGGATTACACTGGATACTGATGATTCAGGCTTTGACAACAAGTAAGTAAGGACCATAAAATAAAATCATGTGAATTAGAACAATGTCAAACAGAAAGTATTAGAGATACTAACCACGTCAGTCTATAGGTAATTTTATTTATTTTAGAGAGCTTGTGCCTGGGTATATATTAATATTAATCACTCAAAAGCTATCTCTTACTATTTTAACATCTACTCACTGTCCAACAAATAGTAGGTGGCAAGTAAATGTTGCTGGTTAAATGCTGCACGTACCAAAGAGGAAAAACGGAGAGGTCTTTTGATGCCTATGGTATAGGAGAACTATGGAGATTAGTCCTGCTATAGATAGGTAGCACTCAACTAGAGAAAGTTAAAACTGGAAGTAAGAATAGTGCAGAAACTTTCACCAAAAGAACAAAATATCATCACAATCATAAATGAATATTTGTAACAGGAGAAGTATGAAAAAAATATCTTCTTGGGAAGCCAATCCCTTGCCTGAGATAATCATATCAATATGCTAAACAAATGGAATTGCAGTTAATTTGCAACAAGTGCTCTTCTTCAGTTATACACGCAATGATGAAACAATACAGTCATCTTATAAGTGATGTCTTTGGACCTAGTTGGAAACAGGAATGGAAAGACAAATGGACAGAACAGATTTGCCTGTTTTTGTGCTTCCTTAACATTACATGGGGCTGGGGTATAGTTCAGTGCGTAGACTGCGCTCCACACTCTCTGAGGACCTGGGTTTGACCCACAGTACTGCAAAAACAGGAGAAGGATGTGGGAATCCACTCCTGAAGCAATCTTGAAAGGATCAGCCACTGAAAACCCTGTGACAGTCTCTATGAGTCGGACCCAACTGGATGACACCTAACAAAAACAAAAATGACATTACATATCCTCCATGTGTGTGTCAGCTGTTTGTGCTATGGGGGCTTGTTTGATGCTGTGATGCTGAGAACTATGCCACCAGTATTTCAGATACCATCAGAGCAATCGATGGTGGACAGGTTTCAGCTGAGCTTTCAGACTAAGACAGACTAGAGAGAAGGACCCTGGCAACACACTCCAGAAGAAATTAGCCATTGAAAACCCTATGAATAGCCGAGAAGCATTGTCAAATATAGTGCCAGAAAATGAGACCCCCAGGCTGGAAGGCATATTAAAAGACATTGGGGAAGAGGTGCCTCCTCAATGATGAGTCAACCATAATGATAGAACTGGAGCAAAAACCCTGGGACCTCCTTTTGCTGATGCAGCATGACTCAAAATGAGAAGAAACAGTGTCTACAACAATGGGCTCAGACATAAAAAGATCATTCTAGTGCATGGTCCAGTGTTAGGAAGGGTTTCTTTTTGTTGTACATAGGGTCGCTTTGAGTTGGATCTGCCTCGATGGTACCTAACAAAAACAACAAAATTGCATACACATGTTTGAGATGATGCAGTACTTGTTGTTGTTGTTGTTGTTAGGTGTTGTCAAGTCATGTCCAACTCATAGCAACCCTTATAGGGTTTTCAATGGCTGATTGTTTCGGAATTGCCTCGGGAGTGGGTTGCCACGTCCTCCTCCCATTTTTTGTGGTGCTGGGGATCGAACTAGGGACCTCAGAGACTGCAGAGCAGCACTCTATCAACTGAGCTAAATCCCAGCCTGATGCAGTACTTGTTGTTGTTGATGTTGTTGTTAGGTGCCATCGAGTCAGTATCCAACTCATAGCGACCCTCATAGGGTTTTCAATGGCTGACTGTTTCGGGATTGCCTTGGGAGTGGATTGCCAGGCCCTTCTCCCATTTTTGTGGTTCTGGGAATTGAACTGGGGACCTCAGAGACTGCAGTGCAGCGCTCTACCCACTGAGCTAAATCCCAGGTATAGGATGCAGTACTTAGCAGATACTATTTCATATTTCTGTGTGGATACAGTCATCTCATTCACTCTTTTGTAAGCTGTTGAAGGTATGATTCTATCTCAACTTTATTTGTATTACAGTGTCACTCATTATTTCAATGAGTGTTTATTGACCCTTTATTGTTTGTCAGTTATGGTGTGATAAACTAGACAATTGTATGGGAATTAACTCTTTCTGGCGCCAGTGATCACTGTGACCCTGGGGTCCATGGTGACACACATACACATGTGTGCACACACACTACCCTGCCACCTGTATTTGCTGTATATACAAATCTCAGGAATATTGGGGAAAGCATGGAGCGATCACTCCGTGGATGTTTGCTAAGGCAATAAGGCACTGTAGAATGCTTCCTGTGAGATCAGAAATATGGATAGAAGTTTATTTTGTGTTTGATAGGTGGTAAGGTTTGCAAATATGGCATTTGTGGGTAAGCCCTGTCTTTGGGAGGCTGAAGCCGTACCATTGTGGGGTCCAATCCTGTCAGATATCGGAAGCTAAGCAGGATCGGGCCTGGTTAGTGCTTGGATGGGAGACCACTGGGAACACCAGGTGCTTGGCTTGGGAGAGGGACCCAGCAACTCACTCCTAAAATACAATCAGTCACTGAAAACCCTATGAATAGTAGAGAAGAACTGACAATAGTGTTTTATCTGTTTCACATATGGCTGATGTGAGTCAGACACTGACTCAATGGCACCTAAAAACAACAACCTATATTTGGGAGCAATTTAAGTTTATTATTTGAGGAGCATCAAGTGTAAGTACTAATGCAGAGATTGCTGGAGGGAAGAATTACAAAAGGAATGATGAAAGTCAGGAAGGAAGAGTTAGGAAGGTAAAGAAAGGGAAGATACAGCAGATGATGTTGATCACTACAAAAGAGGACAATCATATGAGGATATTCTGTCATGGGAAAGTGCACTGTATGCATTGTAACAGAAAAACTCATTGAAAAAGTTTAACAAGGGAGTGACAATAAATATTATATGTGGATGAGATGCTTTGGGAGTTGATAAATTCCTAGAATATAATAAATAAAGTATAATGATGGAAAGTTACAGAACTTATTTATTTTGGGAATATTTGAAGATTCAACATTGCAACTATTTCAAAATGAGAGAAAAAATCATCTAAGGTTAACTATTAACCATGGTGATTCCAAAGTCCACTTCTAACTTTTAAATTAAATTTCCTGGGGAGGGCTGAGATTCTTCATTTTAACAAACACTCCCAGGTAATTGTTATATAGGTTGTGGCTGAAGAATATTTTAACAATATTGATTTACCAGCAGCTCTGAGTATCATTTCAGTGGAACAAATTATGTATGACCATAACTAGGTTTCAAATCTAGCTCTTAAATAAAAATAGCAATGATAACAATACTCAAGTGTGTCTGTGTGCACCTGCATGTGTTTGTGGAGGTGAGCTGTCTCCAAACCATTAAATCACTATCCAATTTTAGCCACCCAGAATCCACACACGAAACATTTTCTTTTTCCTATTTGAAATGATGACACTGAGATTCATAGAAGGTAAGTGACTTATTCCAAGTTGCACAGAATGTCAACGGTAAAGAAAATGCTAAGGCTAGGTTCATAACCTTAATTTTGTAGTTCAGTCTCTACCTCACTGTAGTGAGTATCCCATTTATAAGACATCAGGCAAACTCCTGGTTATTTTTGATTCTCATAAATTAAATGATCAGTGAAACCAGTGTTGCTGAAATGGGAGCAGGTTTTTCGTATAAGGTGACATTTGACAGTGTGTTTTGTTTATCATAACTTTGAGGCAAAAACACAACTAACAGAGAACAAGGGATGTTTCTGAACAATTTACGATGCTCAGAAAAAAGCCTCACAACAAACATTATGTGGACCACAATGTTAATAATGCTGAGTTTGAAAAATCCTGATTCATATTGTTGTTGTTGTTTGGTGTCCTGAGTCAGATCCGATTCATAGGGACTCCATGTTCTACAGAATGGGAACACTTCCCCACATTGTGTGGTACCTGGCACCACATCAGTGCTTCTCTGCTATTCATAAGGGTTTCAACAGCTGATTGTTTCCAGAGTGGGCTGCCAGGTCTTTCTCCCATTTTTGCAGTGCTTAGAGCGTGCAAAGCAGCACTCTATCAACTGAGCTAACTCCCAACCCTGATTCAGATTAAGGACACAGTGCAGTCTATTCCAGTTCTAAAATTCACTGCGTGTCAAATTTCACATGCATCTGATACAGTAAATAATATAAATGTAAGAAAGGGTTAATGCTATAGAAATTGAGTTTATCTTCTGCTTAAATACTCCTGATATTTAATTCCTTAATTTATTTTTATCCTGATATCTTTCTGACTTTTTGTTAGGTGCTGCTGAATTTGTTCTCACTGATAGCGACCCTACCTACAAAAGGCGAAACACTGTTGTCAGTGTGTCTCTGCTATTCATAAGTTTTCAGTGGTGTATTGATTTTTAGGAGTGAGTTGCCAGGTCCTTTTCCCAAGGTGACAGTATCTGGTGTTCCCAAGTGGGCTCCCATCCAAACACTAAACACCCGATCTTGCTTGGCTTAGGAGATTTGACCTGATCAGTCGCCACAGTGCTATGACTGTAGGCATTTCAGACTTACTATAAGTATTATTTAAAATTTTTCATCTCTAAAACTGAAGAAAATGTAGAAAACATTATGATTCAAGGATTTTCTACTAAATACTAGAAAATTTTTACATGAATCAGCACATTTCATCCTTAAAGCAGTATTTTAATATAGGCATTTTTACCCTTGCTGGTCCTCTCATGTACTATTATTGCTGTTATGTGCTGTTGAGTCAGATCCAACACATAGCAACCTGCAACACTGTGCCATGCCCAGCACTATGCCAGTGCTCCTCTGCTATTCAGAGGGTTTTCATTGGTTGATTGTTTCGGGAGTGGATTGCCAGGTTTTTCTCTCATTTTTGTAGTACTGGGGATTAAACCCAGGGCCCCTGAGCAGGCAGAACAAGCCTCTCCCAACTGGGCTAAACCCCAGCCCACCTCTCATATATTGACAGCCCTATAATATTGGACTTAAAAATATACATTTGATTTTCTTTGACAAAGATATAAGTTGATTACTCTTATTCACATATCTTTCTGATAGACACATCTGTTTAAACTGTTTCTACCTCAACACAAACTGATCCTATACAAGACTTTTCCATGCTGCAAAAGTGAGTCTATTAGGCTGAAAAGGCAGATCAGCATGTTTCATAGAACTCAGCATGAGCACGGCAGAGAAGCAGAGAAAGCTGAAATCCTTGTCATTTTATGAGACACTATCAGTAACAAGCAGAGATTTACTCTGCAAGTGACAGATAGCAGTAGACTTATTTTTCAAAATCAAGTATTTACAACTTCCGGCTTGCCATTAATTAACTGTGATTTTGAGAAAATCAATATCTTTTGTCCTCATTTTCTTCCACTACAAGCTGTAAAGCTGAAATACAAATTTTCTAGCATCCTCTCCAACTTTATAAGATCCGTTTTTAATCTGCTCATTCTGAATTCACTTGAATACTGTGCCATAATCATTCTTCAGCAATTATTCTTGTAGAATAAAGGAAAAAAAAGTGCGTGTGTGTGTGTGTGTGTGTGTGTGTGTGTGCACGCGTGTGCATGGCCCATGTATGTGTGCTTTTGTATTTAATTTCCTGCAAGGAGGAAAGAGCTGCCTTATGAGTTAAAAAATGTAAATGTGTATTCCAGTTTTAAATAAGCCTTAGGTTTTTCAACTTCAATTAAAGCATTTTCAAACTTTATAATATTAACTTAAAGTAACAGTTTTTAATTAGCTCTGAAGATTAAGATTCATATCTAAAAGAACAAAAAGGGATTGACTTGCAATAGAAATGTATACTTAAATTTGACTTTGTATTTATAAGTCTCACACAATTAACTTAAAAACTTGAAATAACTCATTGTTAAGAAGAGATAAAATAGAAAGAAGCCATGACTTTGTCTCCCTAGTCTTTATAGATGTCTGCCTGTTCTCTGTCCATGTGGCTATCATGAAGGTAGTAATTTCAGTTAAGTTGAAAAGAAAAAGAAGCAAGATAAACAAAAGCAAAACCAAAAAGAAATTATAGGAAGTCTCTTTCTCTCTCTATATATATATTTTTCTTTTTCTTTTTTTTTTTTTTTTGTAGTACTGGGGGTTGAACCCAGGGCTTCACTCTTGCATGCTTTGCAAGTGCTGGACCACTGAGCTGCACCCCCAGCCCATTTTTTTTAACTTTTTTTGAGACAGGGTCCCACTAAGTTACGCAGACTTCCTCTGGTCTCGAACTTCTGATCCTCCTGCCTCCGCCTCCCAAGCTGCTGGGATTACAGGCATGAACCACCGCGCCTGGCTCATGATGATTTTTCTTAATTGTCAACATTATTGGATTGACAAATGCCAAGGAAATTAATAATGCACACCTCTGGGGGATTTTTGATGACATTTCCAGAGATGATCAGATCGTAAGAGCTCTAACCCATTGACTGAATTATCTCCTTCATGGATTCATAATATAATGGCATTATAGGAAAGAACGTTACATGGCTATGTCTTTGGGGGCTACATCTTGCCTTGAACCCTTTCTACATTCCATTTCCACTGCTTCCTAGCCACCATAATGTGAATTGCTCTTCTGTGCCATGTCATCCTGTGATGATGGATAAATCCTTAGAAAACATAAACTACAATGAATAATTCATCCCTTTAACATGTTTTATCAGATATTTTAGTCACAGATACACAAAAGTAACTAATATGAAATATTAGTACAAAAGAATAAGTCATTGCTGTGACTAGACTTGATCTTAAAGTTCATAAGCCTTTGTGACTGATTTATGTGAGGAATTTGGAAGAGTCAGGAGAACTGGGCTAAAGAAAGCTTTATATGATGTAAGGAGAGCTTAATGGGTTATTCCAGTAGGAGCTCAGAAAATCAGAAATCCCATAGAGGTGCATACAATGAAGGCCAAGCTCATGAGGTTTCACATGGAAAGTAGGCCTATTGGCAATTGGTTTACAACCTACTCATGTTTCATTGTGGTAAAGAAATTATCTACATCTTCTTTGTATTCTGAGACTGAAGGAGACCGAATTTAAGTATAATGGGCTAGTTAACTTGATGGAGAAAATTTCAAGATAGTATAGCACTCAGTCTGGCTGTGGCACATTTATTGATGTCTGCCTTTAGCCAGATTTACAGAGAAAATTGGGAGGAAAAAAACAGAGCAGAAAGATTTGAAAAATTTACCATTTGAACAGAAAAGAAGCAACTTGAAAGGTGTGGATATTCAGGTTGTAGTTCTTAAGAAGATTAGTGCCATTAAAAATTAGCCAAGTTCTTTGCATAGGGGTAACAGGAAAGATACCTTAAAAATATTTCAGGAATTGGATGGAACCTACCCCTCAGTGGACTCAAGAGTATGAAGGAGTAAACTTATTTGAAACATTTACCCTTGAGCCTGGCACAGTAGTGCCCACTACATTCCCAGTGACTTGGGAGGCAGAGACAGGAGGATCGCAAGATCGAGACCAGACTCAGTCTGTGTAATTTAGTGAGACCCTTTCTCTAAAAACTAAAACAAAATGAACTGGAGGTACAGATCAGTGGTACAGCACTTGCAAAGCATGCAACAAGTGGGAGGCTCTAGGTTCAACCCCCAGGACTGCAAAAAATAAAAATAAAAAAGAAAGAAAGAAAGAAGAAAAGAGAAAGAAAGAGAAAGAAAGAAAGAGTTACCTTTGAGAAGAGAGTACCTCCAGGACACCCTGCTTGCACAGGGTAACATAGGAAATTCTTTACCCAGGATTTATTTCACTGTGTTCATCCACTTAGGCATTTCAGCTATGGACCCAGCAGGCACAGCTACCACTTGAGTGGTTATCAGAGCTTAGTGTCATCCATATGATGATTATTTTACAGTCATGTAGAAGGCAAGAGTCATGGAAGCTTCTACTGAGATTTCAAAGGACATCCTGGGAGTCTAATCAATGTTGGGGAGAGTTTTGTCTCTGAATGCATCCCCTAAGAAGATGTTGTGTGAAGATATAAAGGTGAAGCCCAATCTTCAGGAGAGAACCAAGGAAGTTGGAGATGCCCAAAATGTGGAATGTCTGCTGAAGTAAGCCATAGGAATTGAGTGGATCCAATCCCAAAAAGAAGCTGTATAGGCTGCAATCATCAAGGTCATCGGTACAAGGCTGCGTAAGTTCTTTGGAGGTCACAACACAACACTAGATACTGACATGTATCTACAGGACTTAATGTTTGCCCTCCTGGGTTTTACTCTCATTTTGATCTGATTTTTCCTTGCTATTATCCTGCTTCTCTCTTTTGTAATGAGAATATTTATCCTGTTATATTATTTGTTGGAGTAATTTGATTTTTAAAAGGGGCTTAGAGATAGTAGTTGCCTTGAATCTCAGAGGAGACTTTGAACTTGACCTTTTTAACAATGTTGGAACTATTAAACTCTGTTGACTTATGGAGATGGATTGAATATATTTTGCATAATGAGATAGATGAAAACCTTTGGGAGGTCAGAGGTTGAATTTTATGTTTCAAAATGATGCATTTGAGTGTTAAATTGATAAGCAATGGACTTGTGGTGTTTGATCTTAATTGTCAACTTGATTCTATTCAGAAACACCTAGAAGAATAATAAAGTGCTGCTCTAGGGTAGCTGTGATGGTACTTCTGGAGATGATTAGACCATGAAGGCTGTAATCAATAAATGGATTTCTCCCTTGGTATAATATGATGGTGTTATTTGTAATGTGAAAAGAAGGACATCTGACTAAGTTGGAGGAAGTAGGTCACTGGAAGTGTGTCTTGGGGCAATATATCTTTGCCCAACCACACATTGTATTGTTTTCATCTGCTTCCTGGACAATATGATGTGTTTGTTCTACACACTCTCCTTAATGTGCACCTGAACCTGTGAAGCTGTGAGCCAAAGTAAATAATTTGTCTCCTTAAGCTTTTTTTTCTCAAGAATTTGGTCATAAGGATGAGAAAAGTAACTACTAAGGAAGCAGAAAAACTTATGTGTCAAGTATTTTAAAATGTAGAAGTTTCTAAGAAATTGGGCAATATGTAGAAGTGCTAGAATTGGAAACTCGTGATAGAAAAAAGTCTAGGTTTCCTTGAAATGACCGTTGGAGCTACTTCTGTTGGGATTTCAGAAGGAAAAATGAAACTTGTTACTGAGCACCAAGGAAAGAAAATCTGTGTTTTCATTTTTTCTTCTTCTAATAATAATAATAATTATTATTATTATTATTATTTTGCAGTACTGGGTGGTTGAACCAGAGTTATGTACATGCTAAACAAGTATTCTTCCAAGAAGCTCCATCTCCAGGCTCCTTTTAATTGTTGTTGTTGTTATTTTGAGACAGGGTCTCCCCAATTTGCTCAGGCTGCCTCTGGACTAGAACTTATGATCCTTCTTCCTTAGCTTCCCAATTTGCTAAGATTACAGGCATCTGTCATTATTCCTGGCTTGATGGTTGGTGTTTTAAAGGGGAAAAATCTTTGGCTAAATTCTGTACTACTATTGAGTAGAAGGAAGAATTCACCAGCATTGAACTTGACTATTTAGCTGAGGATACTACCCAACAAATTATTGTAGATATGAAAATGTAAGAAAAACAGATAAATCTAAGAAAAACTGTTATGCAAAATGAATTCAGAACTTGATTTAGAAACTGAGATTTCACCTTACACCAGTAAGAATGGCCAAGATCAATAAAACAAACAACAACAAATGCTGGCGAGGTTGCGGGGAAAAGGGAACACTCTTACATTGTTGGTGGAGCTGTAAATTGGTGCAACCACTGTGGAAATCAATATGGAGGTACCTCAAAAAACTAAAAATAGATCTACCATATGACCCAGCTATAACAC
>VMDO01024668.1:0-29306 GCA_007922755.1 Pedetes capensis | reverse complement strand
ATATGTTGGATTACATTAATTGATTTCCGTATGTTAAACCAGCCTTGCATCTGTGGTATAAATCCCACTTGGTCATGGTGAATAATCTTTTTCATATGCTGCTGTATTCTGTTTGCCAGAATTTTATTGAATATTTTTGCATCTAGATTCATAAGGGAGATGGGTCTATAATTTTCTATCTTAGATGAATCTTTTCCTGGTTTAGGTATCAGGGTGATGGTAGCTTCATAGAATGTATTTGGGAGTGTTCCCTCCTTTTCTATTCTTTGGAATAATTTGAGGAAGACAGGTATTATATCTTCTTTAAAAGTTTGGTAGAATTCTGCCGTGAATCCATCAGGACCTGGGCTCTTCTTTGTTGGGAGACCTTTAATTACCTTTTCTATTTCTGTATAGGTAATGGGCTTGTTTAGGTCAGTTATGTCTTCTGGGGATAGTTTTGGTAGGTCATACGTGTTAATAAATTTGTCCATTTCTTCTGTATTTTCATATTTTTGGGAATACAGTCTCTCATAGTAATCCCTGACAATTTTCTGTATTTCATTGGAGTCAGTGGTTATGGATCTGTTGTCTTTCATAATCTGTACTATGTTAGATTTTTCCTTTTTCTTTTTGATGAGGTTAGCCAGAAGGGTGTCTATTTTATTAAACTTTTCAAAGAACCAGCTCTTAGTCTTATTAATTTTTTGAATTATCTCTTTAGATTCTAATTGAGATATTTCTCCCTTTATTTTTGTAATTTCCCTCTGTATGTTCCATTTAGGGTTGGTTTTTTTGTTGGATTTCTAGTGTCTTAAGCTGTGTCAATAGGTCATTTATTTGTCTCATCTTTATTTTATTGATGAAGGCACTTAATGCTATAAACTTCCCTCTTAAAACTGCCTTTGCTATATCCCATATGTTTTGGTATGATGTGTTTTCATCATCATTTGATTGTAGGAATTTTTTAAATTCCAATTTGATTTCATCAACAATCCATGGGTTATTCAGTAATGAATTATTCAGTCTCCATGAGTTTGTAAAGTTTCTGGAATTATTCATGTTCTTGAGCTCCAATTTTATCGCATTATGATCTGATAAGGAACATGAAATAATTTCTATTTTCTTGTATTTGTTGAGGGCATTCTTATGGACTAGCATATGATCTATTTTAGAAAACATACCATGTCGAGCTAAGAAGAATGTGTATTTCTCATCATGTGGATGAAATATTCTGTATATATCTGTAAGATCCAGCTGGTTTAGGGTGGAGATTAGATTTGACATTTCTCTGTTGATTTTTTGTTTTGATGACCTGTCTCTTGACACAAGTGGGGTATTGAAGTCCCCCATTATTATTGATTCTGGACCAATAAAGTTCATTATATTCCATAAGGTTTGTCTTATAAAGCTAGGAGCTCCTATGTTTGGGACATAGATATTAAGGAGCGTTATTGATTCTTGATCGATTGTTCCTTGTATTAAAATGTAGTGACCATCCTTACCTCTTCTTATTAGTTTTGGAGTGAAATTTAATCTATCTGAAATTAAAATTGCCACACCTGCTTTCTTTTGTTCTCCCCCTGCTAGGTATACATTTTTCCAGCCCTTAACTCTCAGTTTATTCCAGTCTTTGATCCACACCCTTTTAACTGTTTTAGTTTCTTGACCCATCTCTCAAGAGTGAATCTAATCCTTGTGCAATTCTAATCCACACCTGATTTTGTAGCTCTCTAAAACTGTTCAAAGTGTACAAATTAGATTCAAGAATATACAGTGGTTTTCTGTATTTTTTATCTTAACATTTCTGTCTTTGTCATTAAAATTGTATTACCATCAGCATAGAAGATAAGGATGCAGAATTCTTCTAAGAAGATTTAAAAATTCATATGTGGTTGCTTGAATTTTTTAAATTTACAATTACATTTTTTTTCCAAGCTCAGAATTTTCATGGTTTGGTCAAACTGAGCATTCTTGCTTTATCAGAAAATTACCTGGAGAAGTATGGAAATGAAGCCATCCATGAACTGAATAAGAATGACAACTCAGCCAAAATCATATACTTGATTATGTGTTCTGAGTAACTAGAAGAGTGCAGCATGTACCCTGAGGTCTCTGGTACTCATGTGTGCCTTACTACATTCATATTCCCTAGGAAAATTGTTTAGCCCTTTCTTCAGCTACTCCTAAGGATACCAGGCCCATGTCTTGAGAGTCACCAGTTTGCATGTCCTCATTCATCTGAGTGTCTTTCCTGATTGTCTCATTCCAGGAAGCTAGTGGCTGATATTCAAGACAATTCTGCTTAAGGAATTAGTGATATATGATTATGACAAAAAATATAATGAAACAACTGATAGATATGGCCGGGATTTGCCTCAAACTAGCACAGAAGGAATCAGGTCATGATTAAGTATGAGGGCCCATGATTTAGCACATACAATTTTTATTATACTATAATGTTTATGTGCTTGAATATTTTCCATTAAAAACCAAGTAGATTCTCACTGCAGATTGAGTAGGCTGCACAGCCACCAAACCTAAAGACCATTTCTTCCTCCACATCCCTTTAGCCTTCAACAATTTTGAGATGATCTAGTTCCTGAATTGCTCTCTATTTCTTCAAGTTGGCTGACTGAACATCCTGAAACAGCTAACTGCACTGATGCTGCCCCGGGGATGGAATGTGCAAGTCAGCAAGTCATGGCTATATTCTTTCACGGTACCTCTTCAATTGCTATGCTGAACAAATACTAGGAGAAGCTGGAATTTATGAAGAAGAATGCAGCATCAGGATTGGAAGATGATTAATAACCTGCATTACACAGATGACACAACTCTGTTGTTGAGCAGTCTGTTGGAGCACTGAAGGGAGCTCCATACCTTGTCAAGCTTGGGTTAAAAGACTGGAGAGTCAGGGATACAGAGATTAGAATTTTAGGTAGGTACACAGAGAATGTCTCAGCCATACCACTCTAGCATCCAGTCCCATCTGATATGGGAAGCTAAGCACAGTCAGCCTAATTAGTCCTCATTCAAGAGCAACTATGGCAGTACATAGGCAGAGAACTGCCAGAAAATCAAGCAGGATTCAGTAGAGGGTGTGAAACCAGGGACATCACTGCTGATGTCAGATGGATATTAGCCAAAAGCACAGAATACCACAAAGATGTCTATCTATGTTTTATTGATTTTGCAAAGGCACTTGACTATGTGTATAATAATAAATTATGGATAACATTTCAAAGAATGAGAATTCCAGAGCATTTAATTGCAATCATGAGGAATCTGTACATGGATCAGGAAGCAGTTGTTTGAACAGAATAAGGAAACCTTGCCTGGTTTAAAGTCAAGAAAGGTATGTGTCAGGGGTGTATCATTTCACCATATCTCTTCAGTCTCTATGCTAAGCAAATAATCTGAGAAGCTGGACTTTATGAAAAAGAACACAGCATCAGGATTAGAAAAAGACTCATTAATAACCTGCATTAAGCAAATGACACAAATCTGTTGTTGAAAGTGAAAAGGATTTGAAATATTTATTGATGAAGATCAAAGAACACAGCCTTCAGTATGGATTGTGCCTCCACATCAAGAAAACAAAAATCCTCCCAACTGGTTCAGTATGCAACTTCATGATAAGTGGAGAAAAGATTGAGGTTGTCCAAGATTTTGCTTTACTTGGTTCTATAATCAACACTCGTGGAACAGCAGTCAAGAAATCAAAAGATGCATTACTTTGGGAAAAGCTATTGCAAAAGACCTCTTTAAAGTGTTGAAAAATAAAGATGTGACATTGAAAACAAAGGTGCATCTGACTCATGTCATTGTATTTTCAGTCACATCATACAGTTGTGGAAGCTGGACGTTGAATCAGGGAGACAAGAAAAGAATTGATGCTTTTGAATTATGGTGCTGGAGATGAATGTATCATGGACTGCCAAAAAGAACCAACAGATCCATCCTAAAAGAAGTACAACCAGAGTGCTCCTTGGAAGCAAGAATGGTTAGACTGCATCTTATGTATTTTGGACATGTCAGGAGGGACCAGTCCCTGGAGGACATCATGTTTAGGAATGTAGCAGGTCAATGAAAAAAAGAAGACCTTCAACTAGATGGAATGGCACAGTGGCTGCAACAATGGACTTAAACATAAAATAGATTGTGTGCCTGGCACAGAATCAGGTAATGTTTCATTGTGTTGTACATAGGTTCACTATGAGTCATTGACCCCACTTAATGTCACCTAACAACAACAACAACAACAACAGCAACACACAGAGCCAAGAAAAAGGAGGTTGGCCCTTAAGCAGTTCTTGAAAGGCAGGCGTAGTGGTGCTCACCTGTAATCCCAGCACCCTGGAGCCTGAGGCAGGAGGATCAATAGTTCAAGGCCAGCCTGGGCTCCCCAGTGAGTTCAAGACCAACCTGGGGTGTGTAGTGAGACTTAATCTCAAAAAACCAAGGGGAAAAAAAAAGGTCTTAAATTAGCTTTATTTATCTTACCTCTTTACTTGACCTCTCTTTTTTTTTTTTTTTTTTAGTAAATATGTTCAAAGACTTCATACATGTTAAGGAATAAGATAATTTAAAATGCTGGCCTTAACCAGGCATGGTGGTGCACACTGTAATCCAAGCACATGGGAAGCCAAGGCAGGAGGATCACCAGTTCAAAGCTGATCTGGTCTATATACTAAGGCCCTCTCTACAGAAATAAAACACAAACCAACCTTTGGCCTTCTTTCAGGTTTTTATTTATGTTGTTTTTAGGTGTCATCGAGTCGGTGTCTGACTCATAGCAACCACTTTGTCAGGTACTGTGAATGGTTTTCCTTTAATTTTGTAGGTAGTATGAATAAGCCTGCAGCTGTACCACTGTGGCGTCTGATCCCATCAGACAACAGATGAAACAATATTGTTAGTGCTTCTCTGCTGTTCATAGGGTTTTCAGTGGTGGTTTTTTGGGAGTGGTTTGCCAGGTCCTTCTTCCAAGCCTACAGCACCTGGTGTTACTAGGCAGTCTCCTATCCAAGTACTAACCAGGCTGGTCCCTGCTTAGCTTCCGAGATCTGATGAGACTGGATGACACAGTGGTAAAGCTGTAGGCCAAAAGGCCTCTTTAAAAGGGTTGAAAAGTAAAGATGTCACATTGAACATGAAGGTGCACTTGACTCAAGCCATGATATTTTCAGTTGTATCATATGGTTGTGAAAGCTAGACAATGATTAAGGGAGACAAAAGATTTGATGCTTTTGAATTATGGTGCTGGAGATGAATATTGAATATACCATGGATTGACAGATCCATCCTTGAAGAAATGCAACTTGAGTGCTCCTTTGAAGCAAGGATGGCTAGAGTATGTCTTATGTATTTTGGACTTGTCAGGAGGGACCAATATCTGGAGATGGACGTCATGTTTAGGAGAGTGGCAGGTTAACAACACTAAAAAAAAGGAAGACCCTCAACTAGATGGATTGCTACAGTGTCGGCAACAATAGGCTTACACATAAAATAGATCACATGCTTGGTACAGAATCGGGGTGTGTTCCTTTCTGTTGTACTTAGGATTGCTATGTGTAAGACCTGCCTCGACAGCACATAACTACAACAAGCAGCAAGAGATGCTGAGATATAAGTGGCCTTGTTGTTGTTGTTAGGTGCCGTCGAGTCGGTATCCGACTCATAGCGACCCTCATTGGGTTTTCAATGGCTGAGTGCTTCGGGATTGCCTTGGGAGTGGATTGCCAGGTCCTTCTCCCATTTATGCGGTGCTGGGAATTGAACTAGGGGCCTCAGAGACTGCAGCACAGCGCTCTACCCGCTGAGCTAAATCCCAGCCCATAAATGGCCTTATACCCAGATAAAACTTGATAACTATGGGTAAGGACAGATTTGAGGAAAAACTAGAGGGCTGTCTCCCTATTAGCATCTTCACTATGGCCAGGCAGGGACGATTCACTTCAAGTATTTATAACAAAGAACTTAAAGAGCTTTCTAAACTCAAGACCTTATGATGGAGCAGGATGTGGTGACACACACTTATAATTCCAGCACCCAGGAGGCTGAGGCAGGAGGACTGCCAAGAGTTGGAGGACAGCCTGGGTTACACAGTGAGACCCTGTCTCAAAAAAAAAACAAACCTAAGATGGGCGTGGTGGCGCATCCCTGTAATCCCAGAGGCTCAGGAGGTGGAGGCAGAAGGATCGAAAATTTGCAAATTCGAGACCAGAGGCAGTCTGCATAATTTACTGAGATCCTGTCTCACAAAAGTAAAAATATGGATGGGTGGGGGGTGCAGCTCAGTGGTCCAGCACTTGCAAAGCATGCAAGCATGAGACCCTGGGTCCAACCCCCAGTACCCCCCACAAACACAAACAAAAACAAAAAAACCCAAACCAAACCAAAACAAACAAACAAACAAAAAACCTTATGAACATGATGAAAGTGTGGGCTGAGACTGACTGAAGACACTCTGGAACACTGTAAATTATTCATTATACTTGAAGCGAGCAAACTACATAGGCCAGTGACATCTAATCCCAAATTCACAAACCACCTCACCAGGGAGTTTGTCAACACCCTTACTTAAAGTGGCTAAGAGCATATAGTCTCAGTGCATATCTGCGTTCACCTCGGCCCACATAAGCTGTTCAGACAAAAATGACCATTCCTGTCCTACAGCCCTCATTACTGGTGGCAGGTAGCTTTTTGTCATTTCTGGTTAACCTTAACATAAGTTGTATGGCATGGAACTCTTTGTTAGCTTGAACTTGTCAGCTTCCTTTTTCTTTTGTCTGTAGGGAACTGAGACAATGGAAAGGGATTCTTAAATCTCTTTTCCAGTGAATACCTCCACACTTAACAAACTTAGAATCTGAACCGAACCTTGGATCCTCATTCTGTAAGATTATAACTTTATCTAATGCTATGCCTTTCTCAAGTAACGCAAGTTCAACATATAACAAACCTATATACTAAAGCAGAATGAGGTATAATAGAAATGAGATGACCTGGGATATGAAAGAGGGTAATGTGTACTGATGAGGCACACATATCTTCTACAATTTGCACTGATATTCCAGAGTATAAACATATAAGAAATGAGTTCACGCTCTTTTCCGTTCCTCTCTCATCTTCTTTCTCTCTGCTCCTTTGCTCTTTTTCTTCTTCGGCAACCACGTGCATGTCTCTCCCTTCTGTCAGGCCCACCACTTTCTCTGTCTATCCAAGGCATCTTCCCTTTTAAAAGCCTGCTCAGTTCTCCTGTTCTCTGGCTTCTTTACCTTCCCCTGGGGGGTAAAGACATCCTTATGCTGATTCACCCAGGGAACACAGGATTTTTCAAGTTCCTTTATGGATCTACCTGAGCTTCTTCAGGTGCCTCAGTTTTCCATGTAATTGTTCCTTAAAGGTGTACTATCTTTAATAAACCTGTTCTATACAAAAATAAATAAATAAATAAAAAATTGACTTCCCTCTTCAATGTGCCAGACTGTCCTCCTTGTATTTCAGAGAGAACTTGTTGTGTTAAGATGGCTCGAGTCCAACTCATAGCGACCCTATGTACAGCAGATAGAAATACGCCCCAATTCTGTGCTAGGCACACAATTTTTTTTTTTGTGTGTGTGTATGTGTGTATATAATATACATATATATTATATATATATATATATTTGTGTGTGTGTGTGTGTGTGTGTGTGTTGTACTGGGGGTTGAACCCAGGGCCTCGCGCTTGCATGCTCTGCAAGTGGTGGACCACTGAGCTGCAAACTCAGCCCATTTTTTTACTTTTTGAGACAGGGTCTCGCTAAGTTATACAGACTGCCTCTGGTCTCGAACTTGCGATCCTCCTGCCTCCACCTCCCTAGCCGCTGGAATTACAGGTGTGCGCCACCATGCCCGGCAATCTTATTTATATTTAAGCCCACTGTTGTAGACACTGTGTCAGTCCATCTGGTGGAGGGTTTTCCTTTTTTCGTTGACATGACACTCTCCCAAACATGATGTCTTTCTCCAAGGATTGAGCTCTCCTGACTATATGTCCGAAATACGTAAGATGCAGTCTGGTCATTCTTGCTTCCAAGGAACACTCTGGTTGCACTTCTGGGACAGATCTGTTGGTTCTTTTGGCAGTCCATGGTATATTTAATAGTTAAATGTAAATACATAAGATTAAAAAAGCCCTATGAGGGTTGCTGAGTCAGAGGGGACTCAATGGCACCTCACATAACAAGCAATTAGTATGTTTTGACTTCAGTAGTAAAAGATTTTACCAGATGCAACACTAGTCATCGTTGACTCCAATTGCTCAGGAAATTGCAACAAGAATAAATGTGATTACATGAAATTAAGAAGCTTCTGTACAGCAAAGGAAACAATCAGCAGAGCTAAGGAAGACCCCATCATATGGGAAGAGCTGCAAAATGGTAATAGCAAATGCCTTATTAGTCTATATCCCATCAACACTTATCAATAAAGGGAAAAACTTTTTGCAAGGAACTAGGCTTATTGGGTGAAAATGTGATGATGAAATCAGTGTCATTAAAGGTGTTTTTAAACTAGTAATTGCCCAAAGGTACCTTAAGCCAATGAATGCTTTGGGACTCTTTTACTTTCAGTCTGATGTTTTAAAAATCTTATAAAAGGAAGCCAAAGAAGAGAAGATAGTGGAAAAGAGTTTAATTTGATAATATATGCAATAATTTTGTCTTACCTCTCCAACTACAATTATCAGCTCCTTGAAGAGACTCTTGTTCACCTTGGGTTACCTTTAGCCCCAAGAATATTGGGGCACAAAAACTAATGCATATTTACTTTGTACGGGACCTGGCATGTAAGAGACCCAACAAATACTTGTTGCATATGAGATAAATTACCAATTAATATCTACTGAATGAACAAACCAATTTATCTAAAATTGGAAAGTTTAATATATGCTCTTTAATTCAATCAGTTTAATTGAAACAACCTTGAATATAAAAAGCACTTTCTCACATTAGAAGCATATCAGACTCCCCTCTTCTCCCAAACTGGCATTCTTCAGTCAAGCAAAAGTTGGCAGTTTAAAAGCAGCTAAATCAGAGGCTTGAAATTCAAGTCTTCTCTCTTTAGCTGATATATTCATTGGATGTAATTCCAACTGTGACTTCAGAAATTAAGAAAATGGAAAAATGTATCCCATTCTTTTGTATCCCACAGAAGCAAAGGATATCCTGCTCTAATCTTTTCTCTACTACCTCCCAAAATAACCCTTCTCCATAAAGAACAAGGTCTTAGAAAAATCTCTCTAACATAAACAGATTTAAGCTGAGGCAAGTCTGACACAAACTAAAAACCTAAATGGTGTTAGCCTGTAGTTAGACTTCTAATCTCATGTCACCTCAAATTAATGGCTTGGGTGTTGGTGTAGGCAACACTTGGCCTGTTTTGAGGTAGTTGCTATAAAGAAATTCTGGGGACACTGTTTAGTATTTGGGCATGTGTTCTGCAGATCCAGTTACAACATTTTAGAGCTGGTATTTTATAAAGCAACTACTTCATCCCCCTACCTAACTTAACAGTTAAGGGCAGAGATACTAAATAACTTACTTGCCCATGAATACAAAAGTATTTGTATAGCAGCAGCACTAGGATGGAATACAAATCTCTGGCCTCCTACTCAAAAAAAATTTTTTTTTCCATTATGAAATAGTGATTTCTTAAAACAGGGTTAATTACATTCCATGGAGCTTACTCTTAACCAAAAACCATGGGCCAATTATTTAAATGAAACTTCTTTATCTAGCTTCAAGTGATTCTGTGGCAAGATTTACTAGAAAGGCTGCTGCGTTTAGGTCTATGCTGGCCACATTCCAGATTTTTCTTATTTTCTTTCTTTTTGTTCTTTTGAGACAGGGTCTCAATGTGTAGTCCAGGCTGACCTCAAACTTAACATGGATCCTCCTGTGTCAGCCTCCTGATTGCTAGGATTACAGGCGTGTATCCCCATGTCTAGCTCACGTTCAGGTTTTTAAATCCAGAAGTTAGAGCTTCGCAAATAAGACTTCTCTATATAATAATGCATGGGAAATGTCACCTGCAATAGTTGGCATACTGATTTTCAGTAAGTAGGGCCAATTCCTTCATAATTCCTCCACATGCAGCTCTGAATGTCCTTTCTCAAGCAGTATGTTGTTAGGTGCCATCAAGTTGGTATCTGACTCATAGTGATCTTATGTACAATAGGTGAAACACTTTGTCAGTGCTTCTCTGCTATTCATAGGGTTTTCAATAGCAGATTGATTTTGGGGAGCAGGTTGCTGGGTCCTTCTCCCAAGCTTACGGTATCTGGTATTCCCAGGTGGTCTCCCATCCATGTACTAACCAGGCCTGACCCTGCTTAGCTTCTGACATCTGACAGGATTGGATGCCACAGTGCTACGGCTGTAGGCTCTAAGCAGTATAGGTGAGTATTAAAGCACCTTTGGTGGGATAGCTGTACAGCTGTTGCCTCTGAGTGGTTGTTGAGGAAATACACATAGAACCTCACAAAGAACTGTGCTTGGTACCTGAATATCTTAAAATCCCATCAGGATGGAGAAAACAGTATGGGGTGGCAGCACATACCTCTTAATCGTCACTCGTACACATGGCAGGTCTTCAGATTTCATGCATGACCCCAATTCACATTTAAATGAGGTCATTGGAGGACAAATCAACCTATAGTAGTAGACCAATACTAGGTATAATAATAGTTGGAGATCATAAGACAAAGAACAAGGAACAGATGGCCTTACTGCATCTTACAAACTTGCATGTTCCCCAGTAGTCAGGGTAGTGTGGGCTATATTTCTTCAGCAGGTCAAATGCTCAGAGCAGCAGAAGTCAAAGACAAGGACCAACTTTTCACTAACCAAATGGTATTCAGAACATGGATACTTTTTACCACAGATGATTATAATTCTGCTTGACAGAGATGGCTTCTTAGAAATGTCTGTTATTCCACTGTGAAGAAAGGATTTGGAAGTGTTGTTCCTACTTAACAGGTGATAAGGTGATTGAGGAACTGTTGCAAATTCTACAGACACAAAAATATTCTTTAGACAGCTGGCTGATGGCTGGGAAAGTAATGAATCTCCAGAAGTTCTGGATTCTAGGAAAGATGGTTCCTGTTTTAAAACCATAATTACAGGACTTATGATAAAAACAAACAAAAAGAATCTTCATAGGTAATGTGTAACTGCTGCTTCTCATACTTTTTGGAATATTGGGCATGTTGGAAATTTTTTAAAATCTGCATTTGTGAGTTGACAAAGAAAATAAAATAATGTATATGATCCTCACACTTCATTAAAAAATTCACTATTTTGGACAAAGCAAAACAAAAAAGAAAGCTGGGATGGTGGCACAGGCGTGTAATCTCAAGACTCTTGGGAGGCTGAGGCAGGAGGACTGATGTGACTTCAAGGCGAGCTGGAGCTACACTGTGAGACCCTGTCTTCAAAACCCAATCAACTAACCAACCAACAAGCAAAAGAAAGCCAGTTGAGTCTGTCTCTTAAAAATAAAAAACAAACAAAAGTTTGCTGGGTGTGGTGGTGCATACCTGTAATCCCAACAACTCAGGAGGTGGAGCCAGGAGGATCATGAGTTTGAAGCCAGAGGTAGCCCTCGTAAGTTAGTGAGACTCTGACTCAAAATAAAAAATAAGAAATGGGCTAGGGTTTTAACCCAGTGGGAGAACATTTGCAAAGTATGTACAAGGCCCTGGGTTCAAGCCCCAAGTACTAGAAAACAAATAAACAAAGAACAACTAAAGATCAACAACAAAAATAAGTTAGAAAATGCTCACTGCAGACCTAACAATACTGTATTCTATAATCTAAGTCCCATTATACTTTGGTAAAATTATATAACATATAGTTAAAATTTTAATGTAAATTTGAAAATATATCAAATTCCATATTACATATGGAATTCTGTATGTTTTGGTAATATATTTTGTTAATAAATGAGAAATTAAAATGTGACAGGAAATTCCATTATGTCAATTATTTGATCATATATAACATAAAAAACTGACATTCTTTTATTTCATTTCACCCAAGGTTTGGTATTCATTTAACCAAATAAAACACTGAGAACTATGGACTATTTACAAATGTGTTGAAATTTTTAAGTGAGAAAACTTTAACAAAAACCCTGATATTTAAAAAATGTAATTGTAGCTGGTGCCATGGCACACAACTATAATCCCAGACACTTGGGAGGCTGAACCAGGAGGATTGTAAATTCAAGACCTGAGGCAGCCTGTACAACTTAGCAGACCCTGTCTCAGCAACAACAACAACAACAACAAAACTAAAAATAAAAATAAAGAAAAAATAAAAAGTGGCTGACAGTGCTGCACAATGATGCAGCATTTGCCTAGAATGTGCAAAGCCCTGGGTTCAACTCGCTAGTTCTGTTAAAAAAAAAAAAAAAAAAGAGTAAATTGTGCTAAATAGTATAATGTGTTCTGAAATATCTGACAAAAACTTTTGCTTTTGCTTTCTAAGACTTAATCTAGGAGGAATTAAAAAAAAATGCAGCAATTAAGTTTGGAAAAGCCGTAAGAGACTTTTACTTTTCATATGGATATTCTTTCCTTTCTTTTCTTTTCTTTTTTTTTTTTTTTTTTTTGTGGTACTGGGGATTGAACCCAGGGCCTCGCACTTGCATGCTTTCCAAGTGCTGGACCACTGAACTGCACTCTCAGCCCATTTTTTTACTTTTTGAGATAGGGTCTCGCTAAGGTCTCGCTAAGACTGCCTCTGGTCTCGAACTTGCGATCCTCCTGCCTCCACCTCCTGAGCCGCTGGGATTACCGGCATGCGCGACTGCACCTGGCTATTCTTTCCTTTTTTAAAATGTGTATTATTCATAAAGCATGTTTATAAATTTCACAGAAGAAAATATTGTATTCTGAGTAAGGAGACAGATCCACTCTGTCCAGTGGCTCTCTTAAAAAGGTTAAGGTCATACCATAATGCAGTCAACTACAAACCAAATATACCAAAGTTCAAATTTAGAGAAAAACATTCTCTAAAGGAAGCCTATTTAAATCCTATAATAGTATTTACAAGGATCTCACTGCCACAAAAACATTTTACAAAAATATAGTTTTATAGGTTTCATGAAATGTGAACAAGCCTATTTTCTGACATTTAGTGTAAATGATTGAACAGTCAATGCAAAGTTGGATTACTAAATTGGAAGCCAAGGTGTCAATATTCCTCATAAAAATAAGTTAGAGTACATCATGGTCTTGGTTGTCCAATTCTATTGTTATTTCCATATCTACTTGGTATATTTGTAAAACCAGTCCTGAATCCTTGGGTTATTCCAATTCCTGTAACTCCAAGTCCTTGTTTAAGCATGCTGCTATATGGTGTGTGTCCATGATTAAGACCTAAGCCATATGGCCTTGTTTGTGTGTTTAGAAGGATAACTGGGCTCACATTTTTTCCAGGGGTGTTAAATGAAAATTCTGGAGGTGGGTTACTAGGTTTAGCTGGAGTTGATGTGACAGGGGTCAGATCATCAGTATTTTTTAAAAGAGGCATTGGAATTATGTGATGGTCTGGGAAGTTTAGGACATTGGCTGCAACAGGCCCAGACAGTAAGGCAGGCCTAATCCAATCATCCTTGAAAATCTGAACAGTCAGAGTAGACACAAGAGTATACAGCCTGTTGGTTACATGAGCAAGAACCATTTGTTCATTTGCATCTCGTCGAATTCTCACATGTACTGATCCAGCCTAAAATGGGCAAAATTGTAAGAAAGAGACTGGTTAGAATTATAATAATGAAAATTCCATTAGAAATCAACATTTTATTTATGGTTTGGCCAGTACTTGGTATTTTCTTTAAAACAGGAGAAAGCTTAATCTCTTGCTATTTCTTAAGGACTACTTATCGGTGATTATCAATGTAAAAAGCTAATGAAATAATTGGTGACCATTTAAAATGCCTATAAAAAAATAGGTCTGGTGCGGTGCCACATGCCTATAATCTCAGTGACTCAGGAGGTGGAAGCAGGAGGATTACAAATTTGAGGGCAGAGGCAGCCTGAGTAACTTAGTGAGACCCTGTATCAAAATCAAAAGTAAGATGGGTGTGGTGGTGTATGCCTGTAATCCCAGCAGCTTGGGAGGCAGAGGTATGAGGATCGCAAGTTTGAGACCAGAGGCAGTCTGTGTAACTTAGCAAGACCCTGTCTCCAAAAGTTAAAAAGTGGGCTGAGGGTGCAGCTCAGTGGTCCATCACTTGCAGAGCATGCAGGTGCAAGGCCCTGGGTTCAACTCTCAGTACCAAAAAAAAAAAAAAAAAAAAAAAAATCAAAAAATCAAAAGTAAATAATGGGCTTAGGGTGCAGCTCAGTTATACAGTGCTGGTACCATATGAGGGAGGCCCTAGGTTCAAACCTTCAATATGCGGAAAAAAAAGAAGAGAAAGCCATTATACCACAAAAATGTAAACTTATGTTTTAAATTATAGCTATAGTAGTATGTAGAAAACGTACCAATGAGCCAAAACCTAAGGTCCAAAAATGTTCATTTCGAACTTCTAAAACTCCATCCAAGGTAGATACCTAAATCAAAAATGTAGAAATAGGTTATCAGGGTTATCTGCTTTTGACATATCCAGCCAGCATGGTTCTGTCACATTACTGACTTGTTCTAAGCCTAGAAATGACATGACCAAACTCTGCACACGGATATATAGCCAAGAGAAGTCCCAGATCACTCAAGATACCACTCCAATTTGTTCAATACTGACTCAAGACTGTCCCAATCCTTCTAGAATCAGGTCCCAATTGCTTAGGATTTCAACTTGTATGGCTCTTTTGATTTTATCAACATGTCAAATATTCATATCTAGCACTTGTTGTTGTTGTTAGGTGCCGTTGAGTCGGTATCCGACTCATAGCAGCCCTCATAGGGTTTTCAATGGCTGAGTGCTTCGGGATTTCCTTGGGAGTGGATTGCCAGGTCCTTCTCCCATTTTTGCGGTGCTGGGAATTGAACTCAGGGCCTCAGAGACTGCAGCACAGCGCTCCACCCACTGAGCTAAATCCCAGCCCGTATCTAGCACTAGTGGTACTAAATTTTTCTTTTATATGTATATATTTTGGTCTTCTCAAGTGTTCCCCACATGCCCTTGGATTCTCTTAAAACAAATCTCTGCACAATGTGGAATGTTATCTGAAAATTCTGAGGTCACATATACAGTGTATGGTCCACATGGAGAATGGCATACAAAGTATACTTGTGGACAGGCTTCATGAGCTGAGATATGCAGCAAGCTATGTTGGTAAAAGCGGCCTTTGTAATATTGACAGACAAGCATTTAGAATAATCCCAACATCGAAATAATTTAGTTATCTTATTTCTTCATTAGTTAGCAGGCAGAAATTTAGGGTAATAGGAAGTCTAAACCCACAGATGAAGATGGTAGATGGTATCATAACTAACATGTAAAAGTGGACATGGTCTTTATCAAATCCTAGAATTGAATACAGAGTCAGAAAAATCACGGTATTTATATAGCTAGTAGGGTGGTCTTCAGACCATTACCTTATGCACTTATTTCAAATGAATTTGGCTACCAAATTGAACAATTCCTCAAGTTTTTCTTTTTTTGACACTATGTTATAGCTCTTACAATGTAAAACACAAACTCACCTAGAATACATTTCTAGGCAGTGTTTAATGAAGTACCCATCCTTTCCGTTCCCTAACATAAATTAAAATGACTTTATTTACTATTCCATCTTACCTCTCTGATAAGTTTGTCCAGCTGACCGATAACATGGGGGGGTGTTGTCTGGGGAAAACATAAAATAAAATATAAATAGCCTAGGAATAAAAAGAAAACATGCAACAATGATCCTGAAAATCCCCCAAATGGATTTTTTTTTTTTTTTTGGTACTGGGGGTTGAACCCAGGGCCTTGCGTTTGCATGCTTTGCAAGGGCTGGACCACTGAGCTGCACCCCTGGCCCATTCCCCCTCACTTTTTTTTTGAGACAGGGTCTCGATAAATTATGCAGACTGCCTCTGGTCTTGAACTTGTAGTCCTCCTGCCTCTGCCTCCTGAGTCACTGGGATTACAGGTGTGCGCCACTGCACCTGGCTCCCCAAATGGATTTTAAACCGGCTTATTTATTGTTGTTTTTCCACATATGCCCTATAATGATTTGGGAAGAAAGTTTTCAATTGTCCCACTAGTTGAACACCATCATTAATTGGTCCACTCATTTTTTCCCCAGGAGTCTCATTTTACTAGTAATTTTTCCATATATACCTTAATGAGTTTCATTATGACATTTCCATTCATGCATATCATTGTACAGTGCTCATGTTCTCCTCCCATATCACCCTCCCATACTCATCTTTTATCTCACAAAGAAGCTGCTATCACTAGAAACAAAACAAAAATCTTCAAGAAATGATTATTCAGGGAATAGCTTCATACAACTATTATCTTATTATTATCATTTTTTTTTAAGACAGAGTCTTGATATGTAGCCAGGGCTGCCCTCAAAATCACAATCCTCCTGCCTCAGTCTCCCTAGTGCTCAGATTACAGGCATGCATTACCATGCCCCCCCATCTGTCAGCTTATCATGCAGGGAGCCTTGCATATTGTGTGATACTGAAAACTATGCCACCAATAATATAGATACTAGCAGGGTCACCCATGGTGGACAGGTTTCAAATGAGCTTCCACACTAAGACAGATAGAGAATGACATGGCTATTCCATTCCTGAAACAACTAGCCATTAGAAACCCTATGAATAGCAGAGGAACACTGTTAGATATAGTGCCAGAAAATGAGCACCCCAGGTTGGAAGGTACTCAAAAGATGACTAGGAAAGAGTTGCCTCCTCAAAGTAGAGTCGACCTTAATGATGGGAATGGAGCAAAGCTTGAGGGACCTCCATTTGGTGACGTGGCGTAACTTAAAATGAGAAGGAACAATTGTAAACATCCATTAATAATTGTAACAAGGAATGTATACAGTATGAATCTAGGAAAATTTGAAATCATCACAAGTGAAATGCAGCACATAAACATCAACATTTTAGGCATCAGTGAGCTAAAATGGACTGGTATGGGCTATTTTGAATCAACTAATTATATGGTCTACTATGCCAGGGGGCTGGGGTTTAGCTCAGTTGGTATAGTGCCTACTCTGCAGTCTCTGAGGACCTAGGTTTTATCCCCACCACCAAAAAAAATGGGAGAAGAATATGGCAGTCCACTACAAAAACAATCCAGAAACAATGAGCCATTGAAAACCCTATGAGGGTCACTATGAGTCAAATCCAACTCAACAGCACCTCACAATGACAACTATATAGGAATGACACCTTCAAGAGAAATGGGGTTGTATCCATCATCAGAAAAGACATCTTAAGATCTGTCCTGAAGTACAATGCTGTAGTGATGGAATAATATCCATATGCCTATAAGGAAAGTCAGTTAATAGGACTATTATTAACATTTATGCACCCATAAATAAGGCCACAAATGAAGACGGGAGATTTTTACCAACCTCTGATCAAACATGCAATCAAGATGTACTGATAATTACTGGAGACTGGAATGCTAAATCTGGAAACAAAGAAGGTGGCTCAGTAGCTGGAAAATATAGCCTTGGTGACAGAAATGATGCTGGAGATTGCAAGATAGAATTTTGTTAGACCAACGATCTTTTCACTGAAAATACATTTTTTCAGCAAAATGAATGGCGACTATCCACATAGAATTCACCAAATGGAATATACAGGAACCAAATTGACTCTGTTTGTGGAAAAAGCTGCTGGAAAAGCTCAATATCAAAAGTCAGAACAAGACCAGGTGCTGATTGTGGATCAGATCATCAAATGCTCATATGTAGGTTGAAAAAGAAGAAAATTAGAACAAGTGTACAAGAGCCAAGGTATGACCTTGAATATATCCCACCTGAGTTCAAAGACCATCTCAAGAACAGGTTTCATGTGTTAGACACTAATGAATGAAGACCAAATTGTGGCGTGATACCAAAGACATCATTCATGAGGAAAGGGTTATTAAAAAGACAGGAAAAAAAGAAAAGATCAAATTACATATCAAAAGAGACGCTGAAACTTGCCCTTGAACGTTGAGCAGCTAAAGAAAAAAAAGGAAGATGTGACGAAGTTAAAGAACTAAACAGATTTCAAAGGGCAACTTGAGAAGACAAAATCAAATGATGTAATGATATGTGCAAAGAGCTGGAGACAGAAAACCAAAAGGGAAGAACACACTCTGTTTTGCCCAAGCTTAAAGAACTGAAGGAAAAATTCAAGTCTAAAGTGGTAATAGTGAAGGGTTCTACAGGGAAAATATTAAATGATGCAGGAAACATTGAAAGAAAATGGAAAGAATACACAGAATCATTATGCCCAAAAGAATTGGTGGATGAGCAACCCTTTCAAGAGAATGCATATCATCTGCAACCAATGGTACTGAAGGAAGTGGAAGCTGCCTTGAAGGAACTGGTAAAATATAAGGCTCCAGGAATTGATGGAATACCAATAGAAAGGTTTCAACACATACAGCACTGGAGGTGGTTACTTGCTTATGCCAAGAGATTTGGAAAACAGCTACCTGGCCAACTGATTGGAAGAGATTCATATTTGTGCCTATTCCCAAGGAAAGGGATCCAACCAAATGTGGAAATTATCAAACAATATTGTTAACATCACACACAAGTAAAATTTTGCTAAAGATCATTCAAAAATGAATGCAGCATTATATACAAAGGGAACTGCCAAAAAATCTAGCTGGATTCAGAAGAGGGCATGGAACCAGGGACATCATTACTGATGTCAGATGGAGATTAGTCAAAAGCAGAAAATACCACAAAGATGTCTGTGTTTTCTTGACTACGCACAGGCATTTGTGCGGATAACAACAAATTATGGATAACATTGCAAAGAAGGGGAGTACCAGAACACTTAACTATACTCATAAGGAATCTGTACATGGACCAGGAGGTAGTTGTTCAAACAGAACGAGGAAACACTGCCTTGTTTAAAGTCAAGAAGGTGTTCATCAGTGCTGTATCCTTGCACCATACCTCTTCAATCTCTATTCTCTTTGAGCAAAGAATCTGAGAAGCTGGATTTTATAAAGGATTGGAGGACTCATTAACCACCTGTGTTATGCAGATGACACCACTCTGCTTGCTGAAAGCAAAGATTTGAAATATTCACCAATGAAGATCAAACAAAGAACACAGCCTCAACATCAAGAAAATAAAAATGGCCGGGCACGGTGGTGCACACCTGTAACCCCAGCAGCTCAGGAGGCGGAGGCAGGAGAATCGCAAGTTTGAGACCAGAAGCAGTCTGTGAAACTTAGTGAGACCCTGTCAAAAAAAAAAAAAAAAGGGCTGGGGGTACAGCTCAGTGGTCCAGCACTTGCAAAGCATGCAAAAGGCCTCTTTAAAATGTTGAAAAGTAAAGATGTCACACTGAACATGAAGGTTTGCCTGACTCATGCCATGGTATTTTCAGTTGCAACATGTTTGTGAAAGCTGGACACTGAATAAGGGAGACAAGAGAAGAATTGATGCTTTTGAATTATGATGCTGGAGACAAATATTGAACATACCACAGACTGCCAAAAGAACCAACAGATCTGTCCTAGAAGAAATACAACCCGAGTGCTCCTCTGGGGCAAGGGTGGCTAGACTGCATCTTACAGATTTTGGACATGTTGTCAGGAAGGACCAATCCCTGGAGAAGGACATCATATTTGGGAGAGTGGCAGGTCAATGAAAAAAAAGGAAGACCCTCAACTAGACGGACTGACGCAGTTGCTGCAACAATGGGCTTAAGCATAAAAAGATCATGTGGCTGGCCCATATTCAGAGAGTGGTTTGTTTTATTGTACATAGGGTCTCTATGAGTTGGCTTTTACTTGATGGCACCTAACAACCACCACCACTACTACCATGCCTTGTGCCCCTAAATTTTAGCAAAGGCATGAAAGTAAGGGACAGAAGGAACAGTGCTTATATAAATATCCAGTCCTGGGAAAGAACCTTTTTATTCAAGGGCTTATTAACAGGTATTTCTATTATTTTAATAAGCAGCAATTTATCATTTTTAAGTCTGACATTTTAAAATGTCAATGATCTAATGATGGGAAATAAGAAAACAATAATAACCAGATTATACAACTGCCAAAAGCAAAATTGGGAGAAGGGCCTGGTAGCCCATTCTCAAAACAATCCTGAAACGATCAGTCATTGAAAACCTTACAAGTAGTAGAGAAGCACTAACATAGTGTCATGCATGACAGTGTCGGAGAGTGTTTTGTTCTGTTGTACACAGGATCACTAAGAGTCAGACCCAACTTGATGGCACCTAACAATAACAAGAAGAAAGGGAAAATAGATATCGAAAGCCAATTTTAAGTAACATTGTTTTCATTTAAAACATTACTGTTGTTGTTAGGTGCTGTGGAGTTGGGTCTAAGTCATAGTGACCTTATGTGTAACAGAGGAAAACACTCCCCTAACAGTGCCATGCCTGGCACTGTGTCAATGCTGCTCTGCTCTTCATAGGGTTTTCAATGGCAGATTGTTTTGCGAGTGGGTTTCAAGCTCCTTCTCCCATTTTTGTGGTGCCAGGGATTGAACCAAGGGCCTCAGTGCATAGCAGTACTCTACCAACTAAGCTAAACATAGCCTTGATATGTAGCCATAGCCTTAAAACACTATTAGAAGGAAATAACTTAAAATTATGACCGTACGTCACAGAAACACAGGAAGACTTGTACCTACTTTATGGGCTGATGAAATTTCACCAGGTTCTTACTGTATGAATTTCAGAAATTATTGTTTGACTTGATTTTGAATATGGCTCTCCCATGGCTATAGTTTTTATAATCTGACAGAAGGACACATGTATTGATCTGACAGAACAATATAGCTAATATTATGCACATTCCATGGACCTCACCTGGAGGAGTACTTTCCCACTGTACACACTGATGGGATACATGGTGCCAAATGTCATCAGGGCAATGGCTATTGCAGAGGCAGTGTCCACAGCAAAATAATTACTAAAAAAATAAAAAAGATTCTAAATCTCAAATGTATGTTTCACCAGGCATCTTATAATTCAATATACTTAAAATTGTCTATATTAACAGTTATTTTAATCACAAATGGCTGATTGGCAAGGGAGCACTTCAAAGGAGAACAAGTAAAACAAGCCAATTTTTAGAATCTTTTCCTGTCAAAATTTAGTGGAAAATAACTAATAATTATGTTAATTTAGTGTGAAGTGAGATAGTAAAGAAGAAATGTGAACATTTCCTCACTACGTATATTTCAGTTTTCTTGTCAACTACAAAGATTTCAGATTTATCTGCTTGAGAAAGACAAATTTCAACTAACAATTTCTGATACAGAGGCTGATTTCATCAGTGATTCCATCAATTTTCCTATAAACAATAATTTTCTCAATGACGATTATCAAAATTTCCCAGGAATTGCACAAAGTAAGACTTTCAGGGAATTTGTTACAGTAACATCATGGCTGAAGTGCAACATCCCATAAATAATTCAGACTTTGCTGAAATTCTACTAACAAGATGGACCAAAATGATAATAGTTACAGGCTGATCCTGAGCTTTTTTACATTTCTCCTCTACTGGAATAGAAACATGAGTAAGACTCAGTCCCTGCCTTAGAAAATGGCAGGAATACACATACGAAAACCATAACAAAACACTTTGGGTATTAATGTAGAAGTCTCTACAGTGTGTCAGAGATGCACAAAGGAGTTATAACCCTACTGGGGTGGGGATAATCCAGAAAGGCTAAATATAAAAAGAGTAGATAAGCCTTAAAAGATGAGTGAGATAATGGCAGGAAGAAATTCCAGACAGTGAAAGCAAGTGTCAAGGTATGGAAACATTGATGCTGAGCTAGGCATGGGGGCTCAGGCCTGTAATCCCATTTGGAAGGTGGAGGTGGCAGGAGGATTGAGAGTTCAAGGCTGGCCTGGGCTTCATAGCAAGTTGACGGTCCCTCTGGATTACATGTAGTGGGACCCTCTCTCAAAATAACAAAAACAGAACAACAAAAACAATAAACAAAACCCTGATGCAGTAAATAAATCACAGTGTAGTATAGATAAATGGATGGCTAGTATGTTTGTTGTTGTTGTTAGGTGCCGTCGAGTCGGTATCCGACTCATAGCGACCCTCATAGGGTTTTCAATGGCTGACTGTTTTCGGGATTGCCTTGGGAGTGGATTGCCAGGCCCTTCTCCCATTTTTGTGGTGCTGGGAATTGAACTCAGGACCTCAGAGACTAAAGCGCAGCGCTCTACCCACTGAGCTATTCCCAGCTACCGTTAGTATGTTTGGTGGGGGCTTTACTACATAGGACTCCATGTTAACAAGTTTTAATTCTTACAAATACGCAAATGGAAGGGTTTGAAACAAGAAAATACTACTGGTGATTTTGAATATTTACATTAGTAGCAAAATAGAAGATAACTAGAGATGGAGTGGGGCTGGGATTTAGCTCAGTTGGTAGAGCGCTGTGCTGCAGTCTCTGAGGTCCTGAGTTCAATTCCCAGCACCGCAAAAATGGGAGAAGGACCTGGCAATCCACTCCCAAGGCAATCCCGAAACAGTCAGCCATTGAAAACCCTGGGAGGGTCGCTATGAGTCGGATACCGACTCGACGGCACCTAACAACAACAACAACAGAGATGGAGGAGAATGAAAATTAGAAAACCAGAAGACTATTCTAATTATGCCAAGCAAATGTTGAAAACAGCCTTAATGGACAACGCAGAATGGGAAAGAGGAGACAAATAAATATTAAGGAAAGATTCAATAAGACTTGATGACCAGTCAGACCTCGCTTGGAGGGGACTAAGAAAGGAAGAAGGAGAAGAAGTGGATATTGAGCAATGTATTAGAGTTTCAAAAAAGAAAAATCAAATAAGTAATTACCATATGATACAGCAATTCTACTTCTGGGTATATGACCCCCATAAACTGGAAGCAAGGACCCAAAACAAATATTTGTACACCAATGTTCATGGTGGTATTATTTATAATAGCCAAAAATACTCCCCTAGAAATAATATAAATGTCTGTTGATGGATAAATGGACAAACAAAATATGGTATGTAGATATAATGAAATGTTATTTAGCTTTAAAAAGGAAGGAAATTTTGACACATGCTACAGTATGGATGAACCCTGAAAATGTTGTTATGAGGTGCTGTTCAGTCAGTCTGACTCGTAGTGACCCTGTGTGGGGTTTACCATGGCAGACTGTTTCAGGATTGTTTTGGGAATGGGCTGCCAGGTCCCTCTCCCATTTTTGCAGTGCTGGAGATTGAAACCAGAGCCTCAGAGAGCCCAGAGCAGCACTCTATCAACTGAGTTATTATGCTGAGTAAAATAAGCTAGTAATAAAAAGACAAATACTGGATTATTGTATTTACATGAGGTAGTTGGAGTAGTCAAAATTAGAGCCAGAGAGTAGAATACTCCAGGGATGGTAAGTAAGGGAAAGTAGGGAGCTATTGTTTAAACGGGTATAGTTCCAGGTAGGGATGATGAAAAATTTTGAAGATGGATGGTGGTAATGGTTGCACAAAAATGTGAATGTACTTAATAACACTGAAGTATATGTTTAAAAATGGTTAAAATGAGAAACTTTGCCATATATATATATATATATATATATATATGTGTGTGTATATATATATGTGTGTGTGTGTACACACACACACACACACACACACACACACACACACATTTTTTTTTTTCATCACCAGGTGTTGAACCCAGGGCCTCAGGCTTGCCTGCTTTGCAAATGCTGTACCCCAGCCCATTTTTTTTTTTTTACTTTTTGAGAAAGTGTCTCGCTAAATTACACAGACTGCCTCTGGTCTTGAACTTGAGATCCTCCGGCCTCCACCTCCTGAATTGTTGGGATTACAGCTGTGTGCCACCACACCTAGCTTGGGTTATATATTTTTTAACACAATTAAAAAAAAAAACCAAAAAACCCAATGCATTGGAATAGATGAGAGCATTCAATCAGATGGGAATTATAAGAAAAAACACCTTCAGTGATGGGGAAAATAGCTTCAGTTGAGGTAGACATGAATAAAAGTTAGGAAGAAATGCCTTTTCAAATCTAATAGAGAGCTTCACTAGAAATAAAGATTTGGGAATCCCCACAGAGTTAGTAAATAAAAGAAATTGTATGCAATTTTTTAGGAGAATATATAAAACAAGAATAATAATTAAGGACAGATTCTAGTCAACACCAGTATTTATAGGGTAACATACCCACAGAATCATGTCATAAAATATTAAGTTTAAAGCAGCTATGATGTCTATTTCCTAACAAGCTAGCTTGCTTGCTTGCTCGCTTGCTTGCTTGATTTATTTATTTATTTATTTATGCGGTACTAGGGGTTGAACCCAGGGCCTCGCGCCTGCATGCTTTGCAAGTGCTGGGCCACTGAGCCCATTTTTTTACTTATTTTACTTTTTGAGACAGGGTCTCCCTAAGTTACACAGACTGCCTCTGGTCTCGAACTTGCGATCCTTCTTCCTCCGCCTCCTGAGCTGCTGGGATTATAGGCATGTGCCACAGTGCCTGGCGATACAAGCTTTATTTTTAAAAAATTGTTTCATACCTACTTCCTCTTCTCTCACTCTCAGCTATAGTAGCTGCAGCTTAGATCTCTGTCATCTTTGTTTTAGGTCAGCAGTAAGGAATTATTTTTTGGTCTGCATTATCAATCATGGTAAGAAATACTTATTGGATTTAATTTCCTTAATTTTTCAGATGACAATACTTGAATATACTACTTGACCAAAGTTTTACAGGTCATAAGCAAAAATGCTAGAAAACAGACCTTAATCCATTTTGCTGATGCTGTTAAAAGTCAGGTCCCAGGAATCAAAATACACCCAAGCCAAGAATGGTGCTGCATGCCTGGCACTTGGGAGGCAGAGGCAAGAGGATTATTGCAAGTTCAAGGCCAGCCTAGTTTACATAATGAGTTCCAGGCTAGCAAGAGCTACATAATGAGACCTTGTCTGAACAAAAAACAAAACACACTTGACAGCAATACAAGATACTTACTTAATTTCAATTAGCATGTATGTAATACATAGAGCAAATGCTCCAGCAAGATCGATCAAAACAAATGGATTCATTCGGGGGAGGAAGATACTGCTAAGACCTGGAATAATTCCACACAAGCTGTGAAAAAAAAAAAAAAAGGATATTCATTAGAAGAACTCAGGTATTACTGATGAAAACCTTTTAAAAGATAACTTGTATTTCACTTCTTTAACAAAAGCAAAGAGGACTTGAGAGCAAAGCTCTGTCATTTGCAAAGATCTCTCATATCATTAATTAAAAAGGCAAGGATAAGAATCTGATGTGTGATTCATGCAGTAATCTCAGCAATAAATAATGTAAGTCCCCATGACAGATGCATTTCTTGTGAATTCTTTTTCAATTACACATATCATAAAATTCCGTAACATCTTACCTTTGACTAAGATCTGCAACATGCTCTTGAAGCCAGCTTGTACTAGCAGCTTTAAGAAGAAAATACTTAAATTATCTATATAGAATAAACCATTACTGGAAATACTTGAGTTCTTTCATTTTAAAAATAAACTTGGCAGTGACAATGTAATTATACAAAAGGATATGCTACTCCTCAAATCTAGAAATTCTCCTTTTTTATTCCCTTAAGATAATAGTTCAAAAGCAGTTTCGACTACAATATACAGCTAACCTGAAGGAAGTAGTGAATTTACAGGTCAGTGTTAATACTTTGAAGGTTTTTGTTTTTTCATTACTGGGGGTTGAACCAGGGTCTTGCACATGCTAGATAAGCATTCTAACACTAAGCTGTACCCCTATCCCCTTTTTCATTTTTTATCTTGAGACAGGATCTTGCTAGGTTGTGCAAGCTGCCTCTGGCCTGGAACTCACAATTCTCCTGCCTCAGCCTCTGTAGTAGCTGGGATTATAGGGATATGGCACAGCACCTGGCTTACGCTGAAGGAGTTTTTTGGCAGTACTTGAGGGTTGAACCCAGGGCCTTACACATACTTTGCAAGTGGTCTACCACTGTACTGCACTTGAAGCCCATTTTTATTTGTTGAGTCAGGGACTTGCTAAAATATACAGGCTTCCTCTGGCCTCGAACTTGCGATCCTCGTCTCAGCCTCCTTGGATTACAGGTATGTGACAGCCTACTTTGAAATTTTAAAGGTTTTTTTATAAAGTAGAGGTGAGAATGTGTTCTAGGTGTACCAACTATTAATTCCCCCAGCTCTCAGTAAAGCCAAGTAGGGATCTGGGTACATGCAAAGACAGCTGCCAGTAACTATCCCTGCATAAGTACCCTCCAGACTCAAGCACTCTCTTCCATTTATACCAGGGTTCTACAGAAATATTCATTTTCTTATGTGTACCTTGATTTAAAAAAGACTGGCAAGCCCTATACAAGGGAAAATTAGCAGAGCAGTTAAGATTTTGATGTCAGAATATCTGGTTTCAAATCTCAAGTTTAGCCTGTAATGAGTTGAATGGCTTTGGGCAAACAATTTAATCTCAGAATACAACAGTGTAAAATGTGAATAATAAACATTATTTACTTCATATGGCTATGGGGAAAATTAAATGGGTTATTCTGTATTAAAAAAAATTCAAGACACATCACAAATCTTGGTATTTCTGGGAACCTTCATTTCTAACTAATGAAAATACAAACTAGATAACTTTTCTAGAAATAAATTTGGTGATATATAGCAAAGCCTTGAAAAAAATAGTTTATGTTTAATCTAGTTCATAATACTTTCTTTAGAAATGTATTCTAATGAATCATAAATGGAGCTGTGTGTAGTGGCAGGTGCCTGTAATCTCAGTGACTCGGAGGTGGAGGTAGGAGGATTGTGAGTTCAAGGCCTGAGGCAGCCTGCATAATTTAGCAGGACCCTGTCTCAATTTAAAAAATAAAAAAGGGGTTAGGGTTGCAGCTCAATGGCAGAGCACTTACAAAGTATGTGCTAGGCCCTGGGTTTAGCCCCCCCAAATACCACAAAAACAACAACAAAAAAACCATAAATGCAATCAAGAAACCTAATCTAAGAAAGAGGTTGATTATTGCTTTTTTTTTGGTGGGGGGTGGTTACCGGGGGTTGAACCCAAGGCCTCGCACTTGGATGCTTTGCATGTGCTGGACCACTGAGCTACACCCCTAGCCTATTTTTTTACTTTTTTGTTTTGAGACAGGGTCTCGCTAAATTACATAGACTGCTGCTGGTCTCGAATTTGCAATCCCCCTGCCTCCGCCTCCCAAACCGCTGGGATTACAGGCGTGCGCCACCGTGCCTGGCTGATGATTGCATTATTTATAAAAGGAAAAGCTGGAAGTATGTGAAAGAACAGTGCATTCGCAGGGCACGGGTGGCACACACCTGTAATCCTGGTGACTCGGGAGGCAGAAGCGGGAGGATGACAAGTTAAAACCAGAGGCAGTCTGCGTAATTTAGAGAGACTCTGTCTCAAAAAAGTAAAAAAAGGGCCGGGTGCGGTGGCACACACCTGTAATCCCAGTGGCTCGGGAGGCGGAGGCAGGAAGATCGCAAGTTTGAGACCAGAGGCAGTCTGGGTAATTTAGCAAGACCCTGTCTCAAAAAGTAAAAAATGGGCTGAGGGTGCAGCTCAGTGGTCCAGCACTTGTAAAGCATGCAAGTGCAAGGCCCTGGGTTCAACCCCTAGTACCACACACACACACACACACACACACACACACACACACACACACACACAGAAAGCGGGGGCTGGGGGGGAGCCCAGTGGTACAGCACTTGCATAGCATGCAAGCGCAAGGCCCTGGGTTCAACACCCAGTACTGAAAAAGCAAACAAAAAAGAGGAACAGTGCATTCAAAAATCATTTGCTGAGCTGGGTATGGTGGCACATGCCTGTAACCCCTATGAGAGGCAGAGGCAGAAGGATTATAAATTTGAGGTTACAGGTGGCCTGCACAACTTATTGAGACCCTGACTCCAAATAAAACATAAAAAACGACAGGGGGGTGCAGCCCAGTGGTAGAGCACTTGCAAAAGTATACATGAGGTTCAACCCTAAGTACCACAGGAAAGAAAAATCATTTGTACATAGTAAAGAAAAGCAATATCCAATACATAATGTTAACAAGCCAGACATAAAATTGTAAATACAGCCAGGCATGGTGGGGCATCCCTGTAATCCTAGCAACTTGGGAGGCTAACACAGGCAGATCACAAGTTTGAAGCCAAAGACAGCCTGTATAACTTTGAGAGAACCTGTCTCAAGATAAAAAATAAAAAAGGGGTTGGGGGGTACTACTCAGTGGTAGAGCACTTGCAGAGTATGCATGAGGCCTTGGATTCAGCCTCCTAGTACTGTTAAATACACACACACACACACACACACACACACACGCACACACACATATACATACACACACACACAATTGTAAATACGTGGAATAATTTGTGTGTGTGCACAGGAAAAAATAAAAAGAGTAACATAAAAATGTTAACTGTTATTATCTCTGGGTAGGAGATTATAATCAGTATTCTTATTTCTTATATCTTTCTGACCTTTACAGAAAATGGCATTTCTAAATCTCAAATCTAAAAAGTTTTCAAAAAGTTCTGGTGACTATAAGTATCATAATTTACATAAAGATCTCAAATATGTAGTTCAGTCAATACTTCTTAAGCTCAAACTCATACAAATATAATTTTTGTTCATAACTCTTATGAAATTGAACTTAAATGAGCATTTAAGAAATCTTTCTTCTCTTGATTGTCCTAGTGTTCAGGTCAGTAGGACATAAAACGATCCTAATCTCTCTGTGCTTCTCTATGCTTCAAAGTGTGGGTTTATGTACACCTCCACTTTGGTTTTCATTTCTCCTTCAATTAGTGGCTAATCCTTTGTGGGCTAAAAGGATGTCAAAATGTCAGAATTTTTGAAAACTGTCAGTAATTTGCCTGCAGCTGTAGCCCTGCGGCATCCGATACCGGCAGATCTCCGAAGCTAAGCAGGGTCGGGCCTGGTTAGTACCTGGATGGGAGACCGCCTGGGAACACCAGAAGCTGTAGGCTTGGGAGAAGGACCTGGCAACCCCCTCCCAAAAATCAATCTGCCATTGAAAACCCTATGAACAGCAGAGAAGCACTGACAATAGTGTTTCCCC
>VMDO01024667.1:0-29263 GCA_007922755.1 Pedetes capensis | reverse complement strand
GTTAAGTGAAACACCTGGAAAAAGAGGCTAAAACTCAAGCCTTCCAAACTCCATTCCAGCATTCTTCCCACAGCAAACACAGTTCATTCTCAAATTTGCATTCTTGAATACATGTTTTTGCTTCCATCAAATATGAATTCTTGTTCAACCATCCAATTATCTAATCTGCTCCCTTTACTCAGTATAAAGGCATGCCAGCTGAGGCTATGAGGGGCAGCTCAATGCTCACGTCAGTCATACTATAGCAACTCCAGGTACCTCGAACCTCCAAGTGACAATCTCTAATACAGCACCTTTCAAACCTACCAGGGAAGTGACATGTTAAGGATGCTAGCCTGAATGACAACCTGAAATTAAGGTTAATGTTCAGTGACTATATATATTACAATAACTCAGGACGTTGCAAGTATGTATTTATCTGCTGTTTCTGGAATGTTAATAACCACTTCCAGCCAGGAGCCAAGGAGTATGCCTACAGTCCGAGCAACTCGGGAGGCTGAGGCAGGAGAATTGTGAGTTTGAGTCTCGAGGCATCCTGCACAACATAGACTGTGTCTCAAAAAAAAAAAAATTAGTAAGGGGATGGGGTACAGGTACAGCATTTACCTAGCATGTGTGAAACTGGGATTTAACCTTCTAGTAAAGCCAAGAAAAAACCAAGCTCCCCTCACCAAAACCCCCAGTTTTATCTAAATGATTCCCTTTTATTTTTCATTACACACTCAGTAATGTCTTTAGTTTTTTCAATAAATCTTCAATTTTAATTTTACATAATAAAATCACAATATTCTTTGACCCATTAAATTATTTCAAAAACTAATGTAAATTTGAATTATGTTTTTGATATAAGTATGTTATATATGTGTGTGTGTGTGTGTGTGTGTGTGTGTATCATATATATGTGTATATATGGATGTGTCAATATATCTTATCTTGGGAGAAGAACCTGGCAGCCTATTCACGAAAAACAATAAGCCATTGAAAGCTCTGTAAATAATAGTAAAGCAATGACATAGTGTCAAACGTGGCACAGTATCAGGGAGTGTTTCATCTGTTGTACACAGGGTCACTATGAGTTGGATACAACTCAATGGGATGTAACAATGAGAACAATATCATTTATTATTTTGTGAATATTTTGTTGAGCATTTTCTATGTGTCAGTCATTTTTGCAGGTGCTAGAGCTAAGGCAATGAATGGTACCAACAAATATCTAGGGAAATTACAGCCTAAATAAGGGGAGATAGAAATTAAACTAAGGAGATAAATTTAATATAATTATACATGTTCTGGTTGAAATAAAAACTTGAAGTATGGAAGTTTAGTTGTACAAGAAACCATCTTTCAGTCAGTCTCACATAAATACATGGAATGTATTCCATGTATAAATACACGGAATGTTAATTTTAATGCATTGTTGGGCTCCTAAAAAAGTAAAGAAATGTTTTAGAAGTCATATAAGAAGGGCTGGGGATTAGCTCAGTTAGTAGAGTGCTGCTCTGTGCTCTCTGAGACCATGTATTCAATCCCCAGCACTGCAAAAATGGGAGAAGAATATTGTAATCCATTCCAAGAGCAATCCTGAAAACAATTAATTATTGAAAACCCTATGAATAGCACAGAAGCACTGACATACTGCCAGGTATGGCATAGTGTTGGGGAGTGTTTCGTTCTGTTGTAAGTAGGCTTACTATGCGTCAGACCCAACTCAATGGCACTTAACAGCAATATGTAATAACGCCTAAACTAGGAGAAGAAGGCAAGAGCTAAAGCAATAACTGGTATTGTTTTGGCAGATCCTTTTATTAAATTTGTGAGTGTGTGTGTGTGTGTGTGTGTGTGTGTGTGTGTGTGTGTGTGTGTGGTACGAGGGGGTTGAACCCAGGGCCTTGCATATACTTTGAAAGTGCTCTACCACTGGGCTGCACTACCAGTTTTTTATTTTTATTTTTATTTTTTTATTTTGAGTCATGGTTTCACTAAGTTGCTCAGGGTACCTCTGGCCTCAAAATTGTAATTGTCCAGCCTCATGCTGAGTCTCTGGGATTACAGGCATTCATCACTATTGCTGACTTCTGTTAGTTCTTGATGATCTAATGCATGAAAAATTGGAAAAGCTATATTTTATGTACACACATATACAATGGTACCTCAGCACTTGAGCTGCTATGTCCTTAAACATTTTAGACCTCCACCAGTTGGTAGGCACTTGACTACTATGCTTCCAGGTGAAAAAAAGGGGAAAGTGTCACTTTAGCATCGATTTCAAGCAATAAAGACTTGTCCTGGAGCTGTGTTCACAATCTCATGGTTTTTTTTTTTTTTTCTTTTTTTACCAATATATATACACATATGTATGGGCTGGGGTTTAGCTTAGTTGGTAGAGTGCTGCTCTGTGCTCTCTGAGGCCCTCAGTTCCATCCCCAGCACTGAAAAAAATGGGAGAAGGACTGGCAGCCCACTCCTGAAACAATCACCAAACAGGCAGCCATTGAAGTCCCTGTAAGTTGGGCCCAACTCAACAGCACCTAATAACAACAGCAACAACATATATACATACATACATATATATGTATACTACATGGTCATCCTGGCACCTAAGAAACTTTCTAATGCTAAAAGCAAGGGGAAAATGAAACAAGAACAACAGTTGAGTTAGAAAAGAACTTATTGCTAATTATGTGAGTGACATGCATTTGTCTGAATTAGCCAGTTAGTGTGGTGTGGGAACCAGTAAATGCAATTACATTATTTCTTCTGGGAAAAATGTTCTCAGCACTCAAACTGAACAGCATTCAATGGATCATTTCCCTGCATTCTCACCAGCATTTGTTTTTGTTTTGTTAATGCTAGCTATTCTGACTAGACTGAGATAGTATCTCAGTTTAGTTTTGGTTTGCACTTCCCTTATGAGTAAGGATGTTGAACATTTTCTCATATGCTTGTTGGCCACTTGTATTTCTTCTTCAAAAGTTTCTGTTCAGTTCTTTTTTCCATTTTTGGGGTGAATACTTTGTTTCTTGGTGTTTAGGTTTTTTAACTCTTTATATATTCTAGATATTAATCCACTGTTTGATGTATAGCTGGCAAAGATTTTAACCCATTCTGTAGGCTGTCTCTTCACTGAAAATTGTGTCATTTGCTGTGCAAATGCTTTTTAATTTCATGCAACTATGTTTTTCAGTTCTTGCTATTGTTTCCTGCATTATTGGGATCCTTTTCAGAAAGTCCTCACCTATGCCTATGTCTTGAAGTGTTTTCCCTATGTTTTCCTGTAGCAATTTCAAATTTTCAAGTTTTATATTAAAGTATTTGATCTATTTTGAACTTATTTTTGTAAAATGTGGCTAAAAGGGATTCAGTTTCAGTCTTTTTAATGAGGATATCCAGTTCTCCAAGCACCATTTTTTGAAGAGGTTGTCTTTTCTCCAACTTATATTTTTGGTATCTTTGTCAAATATCAAGTAGGTGTAGCAGCATGGATTTATTTCCGGATCCTCTATTCTGTCCCATGGGTCTACATGTCTGTTTTTATGCCAGTACCATGCAGTTTTTGTTGCTATGGTTTGATAGTATAATTTGAAATCAGGAATTGTGATGCCCCCTGTATTGTTCTTTTTGCTCAGGATCACTTTAGTGATTCAGGGTCTTTTGTGTTTCCATATGAATTTTAGGACTGTTTTCTCTATTTCTCTGAAGAATGTCATTGGGATTTTGATGGGGATTACATTAAATTAACAGATTGCTTTTGATAATATGACTATTTTCACAATTTTAGTTCTTCCAATCCATAAGCATGGGAGATTTTTACACATTCTGATGTCTTCAATCTCTTTATTTACTGTTTTGAAGATTTTATTTTAGCAATCTTTCACCTCCTTGTTTAGCTTTATTCCTAGGTATTTTATTTGTTTGAAGTTATTGTGAGTGGAATTGTTTTCCTGGTTTCTTTCTCTGCCTAGTCATTATTGGTAGACAGAAAAGTTACTGATTATGTATGTTGATTTTATATCCAACTACTGAAAGTGTTCATTGGCTTTAAGAGTTTTCTGGTGGAGTCTTTAGGTTCTTTTAAGTACAGGATCATAACATCTGCAAACAGAGATAATTTGACATCTTCTTTTCCTGCTTGTTGTTGTTAGGTGCCTTGAGTCAGTATCTGACTCATAGCAACCTTGTGTACAAGAGGGGAAACACTATTGTCAGTGCTTCTCTGCTGTTCATAGGGTTTTCAATGGCAGATTGATTTGGGGAGAGGGTTGCTGGGTCTGTCTCCCAAGCCTACAGCACCTGGTGTTCCCAGATGGTCTCTAGTCCAAGTACTAACCAGGCCCCAACCTGCTTAGCTTCCAAGGTCTGACAGGATCGGATACCGTAGTGCTATGGCTGCAGGCTCTTTTCCTACTTGTTGTTGTTAGGTGGTGTTGAGGTGGTATCCGACTCATAGCGACCCTCATAGGGTTTTCAATGGCTGACTGTTTCAGGATTGCCTTGGGAGTGGATTGCCAGGTCCTTCTCCCACTTTTCCTACTTAGATCCCTCTTATTTCTTCCTCTTATCTGGTTGCTGTGGCTAATAGTTCAACTACTACATTGAATTGCATTGGAGGCAATGGACACCTTTGTCTTTTTCCTGATTTTAGGATAAATGCTTTTGGTTTTTCGCCATTTGGTATGATGTTGGCTGTAGGCTTTTTATATATTGTTTATTGTTTATATATATGTTGTTGTTATTAGGTGCTGTTGAGTCAGCGTCTGACTCATAGCAACCCTACATACAACAGGTGAAACACTACTGTCAGTGCTACTCTGCTATTCACAGGGTTTTCAATGGCAGATTGCTTTTTGGGAATGGGTTGCCAGCTTCTTCTCCCAAGCCTAGAGCACCTGGTGTTTCCAGGTAATCTCCCAGCCAAGTATTAACCAGGCCTGACCCTTCTTAGCTTCCGAGATCTGATGGGATTGGATTCCACAGTGCTATGGCTGCAGGCTTTTATATATAACCTTTATGATATTGTGGTATGTTACTTCAAGTCCTTATTTCTTCAGGGCTTTTATCATAAAAGGATGTTGAACTTTGTCAAAGGCCTTTTCTGAATCTATTGATAGGATCATGTGATTTGTGTTTCTGAGTGTATTTATATGCTGTATTACATTTATTGTCTTGCATATATTGAATTAGCTTTGCATCTCTGGAATGAAGCCACTTGACCATTGTGCAGGAACTTTTTAATATGTTGTTGAAGTGGATTTTCAAGTGTTTTATTAAGGGTTTTTACATCTATTTTCATCAGGGAAATTGATCTGTAGTTTTCCTTTTTAGATGTATCCTTATCTGGTATTTGTATCAGGTTAATACTGGGTTCATAGAATGAGTGTAGTAGTCTTTCTTCCATTTGTATTTTATGGAAAACTTTTAGGTGCATTGGTGTTAATTCTTATTTAAAGGACTTGTAAAATTTAGCAGTGAATCCCTCCTGTCCTAAGCTTTTCTGTCTGGAGACTCTATTATGCTTTGATCTTACTGTTTATTATAGGTCTGTGTAAGGTGTTTATATCCTTTTGATTTAATTTTGGCAGGTCATATGTGTCTAGGAATTTATCCATCTCATTTAAGTTTTTATTTCAGCTCCTTCTTCTGCACCATGGATTCTTAGGTTTGGTCTCTTTATCATGTCCCAAAGTTCTTGAAAATTGTAGTCATGCTGTTTTTTTTTTCTTTGTTGATATCTGAATGTGGTATTTCTTCAACTTTGTCGTCCACCCTGATATTATATCTTCTAGTTCACCTACTCTACTGGTGATATTTTCTACTGTGTTTTTTGATTTATTGAGTTTTTCATTTCCAATATTTCTGTTTGTTTCCCTAAGATCTCAATGTCTTTATTGAATTGCTCATTGATTTTGCTAACTTTGTCTCCTACTTTGGTGTCTTTCTGATGCAGGTCCTATATTGATTTTTTTACTTCATTCATTTGCTTGTTTGTGTCCTCTTTGAAGGCATTGGCATTCATTTTTACAAAGAGACTTTCAAATTCCTTATCTAACATTTCTACTATTTCAGTTTCTTTGGATTCAGTGGTTAAAGAATTTTGGTCTTTTGGAGATGGATTGCTTTGGTTTTTTTCATGTTTCTTATGTTTCTGATTTGTGATTTGTGCATTCACAGAGTTGGGTGCCACTTCTTGTTTTATTTGGGGGTTTTCTTATTGATTATCTTTTTCTTGAGATCACACTCCCCCAGGGTTCTTTGAGTGAGAGTTCCATTTCTCCTTTCCCAGGGGAAACAATGGCTGGGGATGTGTTCTATTCACTCCCTTTTGCTGTTCAACTCCATTCTGTAACCTGGGACCATCTCACAATCTCCTGTGTGGTTTTTATGCTTTTCCAGACCATTTTTCTTTGGAAAAGAGTCCATTGTTTCCCATTCTAAATCCTTAGGTTTACCACATCATGCCTAGGCTATCTTTAATCTGTCACCTTAAACTGGAAATCTTGCAAAAGCAATTTATAAAGAAATAGAAACTTCCAATGAAACTATACTCATTAAGAAAAATTATACAAAGTATTTCAACCAATGAAAGCACTGTTAGTTTTATGGCACAATTCAACCAAATGTTCATAAAACACATAATTTCTAATCTCACAATCTCACAAAAGACTGTAACCTGTTATTTAAGAATAGTTGAGCTTGGATAAAAGATTGATACTGTGGGATAGAGATGGAACTATGGTTAGAGTTGTCGGAAGGAAATGAGCACATACTCATGCAAGGACACTTGAGGATAATGTATACTTCTGATCTTGAGGACAACTGGCCATGTGCTATCTGAATGCTTATAGGGAAAAGAATACTATATGGATTTAAATATAGCCTTGCAAGAGAACAAGCAATAAGTGCAAAAAAACAAAACAAAACAAAACAAAAAGTAGAGAAATCTACTCAACCTTATATCTTGGTGGAAGTTTGAGATATTTCTTATAGTAGAGCCCAGACCAAGAGTTTTCTTAATTTATTTTCATGTTTTATTTTGTTAATTCATTTATTCTTTGTTTTTATCTTATAATATTAACTAATGTTAGCAAATTTTTTAGTCTATCAGACTTTATGGGAGAAGGACCAAGCTGCCCACTCCTGAGAAAAGTAGCCATTGTTGTTGTTGTTGTTGTTGTTGTTACGTGCCGTTAAGTCATTATCCGACTCATAGCAAACCTACATACAACAGGCGAAGCACTATTGTCGGTGCTCCTCTGCTATTCATAGGTTTTCAATGGTGGGTTGTTTTTTTGGAGTTGGTTGCCAGGTCCTCGCAAGCCTAGAGCACCTGGTGTTCCCCGGTGGTCTCTTATCCAAGGATTAACCGGGCCTGACCCTGCTTAGCTTCCGAGATTTCACTGGCTTGGATGCCACAGGGCTACGGCTGCAGGCAGTAGCCATTGAAAATCCTACCGATAGCAGAGAAACACTGTCACATATTTTGCCAGAAAATGAACCTCCTAAGCTGGAAGGCATTCAAGAAACAACTGGGGAAGAGTTGCCTCCTCAAAGTAGGGTCAATCTTAATGCCCGGAATGGAGTAAAGTCCCTAGGACCCCCTTACGCTGATGTAACTGGACTCAAAATGAGAAGAAACACAGTGGCTACAATAGGCTCAAACATAAAAAAGACCATGTGTATGGCACAGTGTTCGGTACTGTTTCATTCTGTTGTCCATAGGGTCACCATGAGTAACATCTGACTCAACTACACCTAACAACAGTCTTTATATATTGTTTCTTTTTTACAGATAAAGTTCCCCAAAATTATCGACTCATGTTTTATAGGCTATGTGCATAATTAGCTCCATATGGAAAATATCAAAGTCGCTGGGGATGTAGCTCCATGGTAGAGCACTTCTCTAGAAAATACCAAACTTAAGATACTTAGTTTTTCTCAAGTAAATTGTGACTGTATAATGCTATCTGGTAACCTGAAGTAGCTCATGTGCTATTATTCCTTCTTTATAGGCATCCATATCTCCTCTCACCAAGTGATTACCATAATTTGTATCAGGGAGGAACTTCTTCATTGACAAAGATACTACATGGCACAGAAAAAGAAAAATGTGACCCATATTGTAGAAAACATGAACAAATCACACATCTTGTCAAGATTCAGAGAAATACTTACCTGAACCAAATTAGAAACTAGCAGTATACATATCAAGTCATAATACTAGTAGCCAGACATGTTCAATAAGCAAGCCCACTTCAATATATATGATCTGAATATCATTTAGAGGTAACAAGATCCCCAAATTGGTGCTCTTAAAAGCTAGAGTCTAATAGTGAAGACAACAATTGAGCGGTACTAGATACAGCCCATGTACTGAAGGCATATAGTAGAATATAGAACAAAGTTCAACTCATTCTACCAAATGGCATTTTTCTTGCCTAGGACTTTTGAAGTATGTCACACACTCAACCTCTGATGTATTTTTGCCACCAGAATCTTAATGATATTAACTGGACATTGTAAGTAAATAAGTCAAATTTTTTCATTCCTCACTCATTCTGTTAGACAGATGGCTTTAGCCAAAAATCTACAATCACCTGAAGACGCCCAATGCATATCCTGATTGCTTATACAGAGAACTTTCTAGATGGGTTTGTAAATGGAGAGATCCATTTTGTTGGAAAAAATCAATCTTTCCTATTGAGCATTGAAAAATCTTCTTAATGATCTCTTTAGAATTCCACTTTGTCCCATGATTCTGTCGAGAGGAAGCAGGTAATTTTTTACCTGTTATATGCATGACCTCAGGCAGTTCTTTCATCTCTTTTTTCTAAACTTCAGTTTCCTCTCGTGTGGAGAATGTGCTAATTCTATTTCATAGCTGTTTTATATAAATTAAATTAACTATTAAACATGTAATGTCTACCAAGGCTCCTGGCAAGTTATAAATGTCATTTAAATGGTATTATTTTTATCATCATCATCATCATTATTCTCAGTAATAGTCATTTCATAAATCTGTGAAATTAATTAGCAAACATTCATTGATGCCTGGAAAGACTGAAGTACATGCTGGGAATGACAGGAGAAAAAATTTACACAAAGCCTGTGCCTCAGTTTCCTTGCAGTGTAACAGGAGTAACAAATCACATATACTGGTGTCTGCAGGCAATGGGGGCCAAAGAGTAGCCCAGAAAGCTAATGCCAATATAGTTCAGTGATATATCAGGTGATAGCATTAGAGAGAGGTCCTTTGCCTATAGGGCTCAGATGAGGTATGTCTTGAGTTAATTCACAGATGAGGTTGTTTGTTAAGGGACGTTAGTATATGTGGGTGAGAGGGGTTGAGATCATGCATGATAACACCCTCTGTTGGAGTAGCTCCATGTTCATTAACTTATTAGACACTATGCTTTATAAGTTCTATTATTTCCTATGGTAACTTACGAAATATGTATTTGGTTTTCATCCTGATTCTTGGCACCCAGCTCCTAAAACCATTGGCATCTCCTGAATGATGAGTATCTTTTGTTTGTTAATCAGATGACCAGTGGCACAGGGACCTTAGACAGATTCAGTATGAAAGCTATTCACCAGAAAGCCCAAAGCCTGGTTAGAAAGTTGGAACTTTCAACCTCATCCATTGACTTCTGGGGAAAGAGGTTGACATCATTCACCAATGGCCAATAATTTCCCCAACAATGCCTGCCTATGCAATAAAACCTCCATGAGGCCCCCACCCCAAAAGAAAGTTTCTGTGCCAGGCATTGGGAGTTCAGGCATTGGGAGATTGATGTGCTCAGTGAGAGGCTGGAAGCTCCATGTGCACAACCCTGGTCTTCATATGTTACCCAGGGCCTCGCTATCCACGTGGCCGTTCCTGAGGTGTATTCTTTATAAACTAATCACAGTGAGTAGTGCTTTACTGAGTTTGGTAAACTATTTTATTTAACTACTGCACTTGATGAAGGAACTGTGAGAAACCTTGGATTTATAACCCATTTATGTAAGGTACAAGTGACAAACTGGGACTTGGAACTGAATCTTGAAGTGGGGCCCATGTTGTGGGATGGAGTCCTTAACTCATGGGATATGATACAAACCCCAGAAGGACAGTGTCAGGATGCAGGTGAACAGTAGGGAAGCTAGCTGGTGTCTGGAGAGTGGAAAATTGCCTGTTGTCAGACAACAGTGAAGACTGTGCTCATTAATTTGGCTGACACCTGCTTTACTAGTCATATCCTTTTCCTAGTGGAAAAGTTCACAGCAGTAACTCCCAGATGAAGGAGTTGGTATAATTTTCACCATGATTAGAGTGAACTGAGCCCCTAGCAGACTGGATTGTGGGAAGTGTGCCGCTGCTAAGAAAGGTATCCGAGGAGCTTCAGAACAAGCTTCACAGAGGAGTACTCAGGCTGGAAGAGGGAAGGAACCTGGAGGAGGCTAGGTTGAATAGTTGCAAAGTTACATCGTGGCAACAAAACTCACAACATCATTCAATGGGATTTACCTGACCCCAAACCCCAACTATTTGTTCTACATTTACCAGCATGTGGCTTCTGACTGATGTTTGCCGCAAAGCCTTGGAAGAGAGACCTTGTGCTTTGGTCAATGATGCACCAGTGCCAGGGACCCCTGTGTGCTGCTGAGGGTGTTTGAAAGCAAAGATGGACAGGGTTTCTCATGAAGACCCCATCTCCTTCGCAACCTTGAGTGTTATGTGGGGCATTTTGAATGATTATGGGAAACCTATATATGTTGACGTATTTTTTCTTGAGCTTTGTCAGGAGATAAGCATTATCTGAAAGGGAAAAGAGAAGTTTGCATGTGTGCAGAGAGGTACGAGGAGACAAGAAGGGAGGGGAGAGAACAAGGGGCCAAAGAGGAGGAGGAGAGCAGGGGGAGGCAGCATATTTATTCCAAAAGCAATTTACCCAGCCCATCATTTTTACTATTCTTCTAGCTATTACTGAGGCTGAAAAAGAAATATGATGCCGGATGAGAACTCTCTTTATCTCTCTCCCTCAGCCAAACCTCCCGCCGACACATTCCGTGCAGGGACCATTTTTCTTCTGCAATGGGCTGTACAATGCCAGTTGAGGGGATGACCACAGGACTGAGTGGTGAAGCCATGGAGAAGAGCAGGGAAACCCCCTGCTTGTCTAATTTCCTATTCTTTTCTGTACCTGCAGAAGTTACCAGATGGCGTGGGTCAGGGCAGGGCACCCCCATCAGACCATCACACAAGTTTCATAAGAGGCATTTATGCCCAGGGAATGGCTGGAATCCGTAGTCACTATCTCACAGGGCTTTGTGAAGCTTGATTACTAGTGGTGCTTTATTTACCCAGGCCCTACTCTCTAAGGATTCCAAATGCTGTACAAATACATTGAAAGTAAATAGCTGCCTTTGCTCATAGACTCTCTCAAGCCCATGTTTTGTAGCATGTGGCAGGTGAGTATTGGGCTGTTTTTTGTTGTCCATTTGTTTTGATTTTGTTTATTTGCTTGTTTTACAAATACACATGTGGAAATGGAATGTGAGGATAAAATCTAAGACAGTAGTCCTTTGGATCAGCTTTTCTGGTCCATGTGCTATTGGCTGAGCACCAATCTTCTTTAGTGCCAAAATTTCCTATTCCCAGTTTATATAGTAGGTTCTCAAAGATCCTGCTTTCCAAGCTGCAAAAAAACATACCATGCTCTCCATTCTTGTTCTTGAGTTCTTAATCCAAAGATTGTCACTCCTATTTATTTCTAGATGACTCAGGAACTTGTGTCTTTATTGTTGCCATTTGTTGTTGTTAGTTACCATCGTGTCATATCCCATTCATAGCAACCCTCATAGGGTTTTCAATGACTGATTGTTTTGGGATTGCCTCAGGAGGGGATTGCCGCATCTTTCTCTCATTTTTGCAGTGCTGGAAATCGAACCAAAGACCTCAGAGACTGCAGAGTGGTTCTCTACCAACTGAGCTAAAGCCCAGCCCATTGTTGCCATAGGATGTAATTTAAAAACAAAGGAAAGGAGGACAGGATGGAAGATAGAAATTTTGATCTCTTATTTCTTAGTCATATTGGGGGATAAAAGGAGGGAAGAAGAAATCCTGTTTTCCAGGGTAATTTAGGAAATTTGTGAATAAAAGGAATGGGTACAGTGTGAAATATGACTTGAGTTATGGCACTTTTGAAAGCCATTATCAAATTCTGAGCCTACCCAGAACCATGACATCCAATCTTGTCAGGTCTCAGAAGCTAAGGAGGGTCAGGCTTGGTTAATACTTGAATGGGAAATACCTGGTACTATAGGCTAGGGAGAAGGACATGGTAGCCCACTCCCAAAACAATCAGCCATTGAAAACCTTATGAGTAGCAGAGAAGCGTTGACAATAGTGCTGAGCATAGCATAGTGTTGGGTAATATTTCATCTGTTGTATGAAGGGTCATCACTAGGAATCAGACTCGACTCAGTGGCAATTAACAACAACATCAAATTCTGGATGATAATATTTGAGAATATTTGAGTACTCTTTAAGTTATCCCTTATGAATAGAGTTTCCACCAGAAGTGATGGCTGGGGCTATGGGAGTCAGAGACCAGTGAAAAGTCACTATACATCCCATTGAATATTAATATTCTACTTTAATTTTTATAACAATGAGCTTGTACACACTATATATAATTTTTAAAAGAGTTCAGTTATTAAAAGCATAAAATAAATATTTCAATACAACTATTCTTTTTAGAACAATTACTGGAATTTTATAAGAAGTAAGAACTATAGCTTTCTTAAGGGTATATTAGCAATGTCTGGTACATAATCGGTGCTAAGTAAACATTTATTGAAGGAGTGTATATATGTTCATGACTCACCAATGCATTTATGTCACTTGGTAACCCATATACTTTTCATCCCTCAACCTTAAGAATACTCTAACACAAGTCAGCCCCTTCAGGCATTCCTTCCAAACCAGATTAAACAACTCCACTACAGAATGCTTTGCTAGAAGTTTGTTTTTAATGATCATCTCTGTGTTTTGTTTTAAAGCAGGCCAGTAGTTTTGTAATCAGACTTTGTTTTATAGATTTTGCTTTTAAAAATCTACTCACTATTTCTATATCCCTTGAAAGTTGACAGCAGAGCTGGCAAAATGTCAAGAATGATTCACAAAAATGCCAATACAGACTATTCTTCAACAGAAGGAATACATCTTTGGAAGATTCTCTGTCTAGGTTAATTAGTGTTCTTTCTGAATCTTTCACAGAAATATTTTAGAGCTGTTTTATTAGTCGTTTTATCCATGGTATAGAAGTCCTGACCAGGCTTTTAGTCTGACTTTAATACAGTAATATCTCCTCTGACACTTCTTGTCCTTTGATTGGAAAAGGGATTTCAAAAAGAGTCATTGTTAGCTATTATTAGGGGAAATTGACTCCTTGGCATTGGGTTTAGTCTTTGAAATATTTTTTTCTAGTTCTAGAATATAGATGACATTGGGGAAAAAAACCTCTATGATTACAGTGAATCAGTTGGAGGATCAGTCCAGAATTCCACATTGGAAAAGTCATTAGTATTGATTTTTCTCTCTCTGTACTGTTCCCCCAAATCTCCCTATATAAAGGGATCTTTTAAATCAGGACCAACTCTCTTCCCTGTCAAAATGCATTAGATGGCACCCTGAAAGCTGGATAAGGCCAAAGAATTCAGAAAAAATGAACCCATAGAGACCCTCTTCAATTTCTGATCCCTTTCCCCATTTGTCTGTCCCCACCCTAGATTTCTTGATGTGTGTTGTAGGTGAGATAATATGGGGGACATTTTGTATCATGAGGAGCTATACTTATTTTGAAGTTATATACTGTATCCTTTCACCATATTGCTTCAATCTCTATTCTGAGTAAATAATCTGAGAAACTGAACTTTATGAAGAAGAACATAGCATCAGGATTGGAGGAAGACTCATAAACAACTTTTTGTTATGCAGATGATACAATGTTGCTTGTTGAAAATGAATAGGACTTGAAACCTTTACTGATGAAGATCAAACAACATAGCCTTCAGTATGGATTATAACTCACCACCAAGAATATAAAAATCCTTACAACCTGGTCAGTATGCACTTTCATGATAAATGAAGAAAAGATTGATGTTGTCTAAGATTTTGCTTTACTTCATTCTACAATCAATACCCATGGAAGCAGCAGTCAAGAAATCAAAAGATACATTCCACTGGGAAAAAGTGTCGAAAAAGATCTCTTCAAAGTATTGAAAAGTAAGGTTGTCACATTAAAGATGAGGGTACACCTGACTCATGCCATGGTATTTTCATTCACATCATGTGATTGTGAAAGCTGGACATTGAATAAGGGAGACAGAAGAAGAGTTGATGCTTTTGAATTATGGTGCTGGAGACGAATATTGAATTTACCATGGACTGCCAAAAGAACCAATAAATCTATGTTAGAAGAAGTTCAACCAGAGTGTTCCTTGGAAACAATGATGGCTAGACTGTGTCTGACATATTTTTGACATGTAGTCAGGAGGGACCAATCATCCCTGGAGAAGGACATCGTGATTAGGATAGTAGCAGCTCAATGGAGAAAAAAAAAAAAAAAAAGGAAGCCCTTCAACTAGATAGATTGACAGTGGCTACAACAATGGGTTTAAACATCAAAAAGATTGTGTGCCTGGCACAGAGTTAGGGAGTGTTTCATTCTGTTGTACATAGGGTCTCTATGAGTTGGACCAATGGTACGTAACAACAACATTACTTTGTTTAAAGCCATTTCATCTCGGTAGGGGTGAACTAAAAGTAGCTTCTCTGTGTCTTACAATTTTGTTCTTTTCTTGCCTGAGAGATGCAAGTCATGTTTACTTTTTAAATAATAGTTTTGGGATTTATTAAAGTTTTCTTTTAATAATTGTAGAACATATTAGTGTAATACTTTTTTAAAGCCTATTTTCAAACATCATTTCATTTGATATATCATCAGGGTGGGAAGGAAAAGTAGCTGCTAAAAACTTGTTTCCACTTTGCATTGAAAAAAACTGAGGACTAGAGAGATTATGTGGTTTTATTATTTATGTATTTGTTTGTTTATTTATTTTAATTACTGGAAGCTTGAACCCAGGGCCTTGAAACTATATTGCAAGTACTTTATCCCTAGGCTACACCCCTAGTCCATTTCTTTATTATTTATCTTGAGACAGGGTCTTGCTAAGTCATGCAGTATACCTCTGGTCTCCAACTTGGGATCCTCCCACCCTCACCTTCCAAGTCGCCAGGACTGCAGGTATGCACCACCTAGGCCAGCTGATGAAGGGGTTTTAAAATGTCCAATGGTGACAGAAAAGTCAGAACAATAATCTACTGATGTGGATTTTCCTTATGTACAATCTCAAAGCAAAACTCAAGGAAATAGTCTTGTGCTCTGTAAGCAGATAATGGTGCCTTTACACCTGACTTACTGTGTCTAAAGGAGACATTATAGAACTGGAGAATATATTGGGAGAGCTAGGTAGTATCAGACTGCTGGGTCAGAGAATGGATGGAGATGAACGGATGCAGAATTTTTGGTATAGGATTTAAAATTTTATCATCATAAAATGTTTGAACAGAGAAAAACCACATCATTAATTTGGTTAGTTAATACTGTGAACATTTATTGAGCATAAATTATACGGCTATTCCAGCAGCAATATTATGTACTTAGCGTACAAGGAGGATATATGACCTCTTTGGGAGAAATACATGTAAACAAATACGGAGAACCCACACACTCAGTCTTCTTGTTCAGGATGGTAATTTGTGGCTTGTGCCTTTAATCCCTCCCCACAGGCATCCTACTCTAGCCTGCTATGTCAAATGAAATGATGTACAAATATATATGTATGTAGAAACATATATGCATACTCATATGTGTATGTATGTATCAAATACATATAGACAGATGTATGGGCATGAAATATATGTAATATAGGGCTCAAACATATATGTATATGTCACACAAAATTGGAAAAATTTGCATCAACATAGATAAGGAACATGACATGTTGACAATACCAAATTTTAAGATAGACTGTTTAATCCAATATCTAATAATCATAAATTCATATACAAAGGGCATGAATGTATACTTTAATAAGTGCAGGACAGAGAAAAGTTGTGAAAAATAAATCTGCCCTGCACGGCTAAGCACAGCCTGCAATGACATTTGTACATCTTGTATATCTAAGAACATTGATAAGGTTAGGGTTTAATCCCCCACAAATCAGCCATCACATTATTTTTTTTTTCTTTCTTTCTTTCTTGAGTCTCATTCACCTCATTCTATATGGTCTTAACCATAGGGTTTGGGACCAATGGGCAATGTATCAATTTCAAGCTTCGGCCTTAAAGAATATTCTTATTTGATTTTGGCTTGCCATCTTGTGCTTCTGTGATCCACCAAAAGAAGCACATACCTCAGTTATTTACTGATTCAAAAAGAACAGTGGTTGGACAGTCTGAATCTGACCTGCAGCCAAGCCCAGCCTATCCTAGCAAAATCACAACTGATGTACAGAAGCAAGAAAAATAAGTGCTTGCTATTGTGTCCCACTAAGACCATGATGTTGGTTGTCACATAAAATTAATACGAGAATGACTGAGTGTTGTGGCATGGTGTGGAAAACATGCTACATTTTGGGCTGAGGGTATATAGCTCAGTGGTAGAGCAGTTCCCTAGCATTCTTGAGGCCCTGAGTTCTATGCCAGCATTACACACACAAAGAAAGAGAAGAAGGAAGGGAAAAGGAAGGGCTTTAACAAACAAGTTATCAAAAAAGTAATAAATGTCTTCATTTGGGCTACTATAACAAAATACCATAGATGGCAAAACTTATAAATTAGAGAAATTTGTTTCTTACTATTCTGGAGGCTGCAAAGTCCAAAATGAAGGCACCGAAAAGTTTAGTGTCTCGTAAGAACTGGCTTTCTGGTTCATAGAGTGAATCTTCTACCTCTGTCCTCCCATGCTGGAAGGAACTGAGCAGCTCTCTGGGGCCTCTTTTATAAGGGCACCAATCCTGTTCATTAGAGCTCTGCCCTCATGACCCAGTCATCTCCCAAATGCCCTTCTTTCTAATATTCTCAGACTGGCAATTAAGTGGCAACATCTCAATTTTAGAGTTGTGGAGCACAAACATTCAGATCACAGCAATGAGCAAAGCCATTTCAGTTAGTGAAAGGCAAAAATAAGTCCAGATATCTTCAATGTGTTAAAACCAATTTTATGGAAAAAGAAGCAAAGTAAATAAAGTAAATAAACCTACTTTACAAATAGCAGCAAGATTTGTTGTTTCCAGTTGTTGTAATGCAACTGGGATATCAAGCAGGCAAGGGTACACATCAGATCAGGCAACAAGCATTGGAAGAGAATTTTGGTTAAGTTTGGTCTTGTAGAAAAGCAATAGGAGAGAATTGTGGACATAGGAGCACAGAGGCAGACCTGGTGGTGTGCCTGGTATGGAGGAAGCCTTCCTGCCACAGCCTACATTGTAGACACTTGTGTTAGATAGTAAACAAGACCCAGGTTTCTTCTAAGTTAGGTCTACTGCAATAAATGCAAATGATACACATCTGCAAATACAGAGAAACCCATACTGAAAGAGTAATTCTTTCCTAATGGACAAAAACATGTAGCTCAAGCTCCCTTCCAACTGGTGTCCTTGTCTAACAAAATACAAGTCCAGAAAATAGTGGAGGAATGAGGCCTACAACAATGGCTTGTCAAGGAAATGTCCCCATTTTATTTGGCATTACCTATGAGACTGCCTATGGCCTGAGTGGACTAGAGTGAGAGTCCAAGCTTGGGTATCTCAAGTATTTGCCTGATGTCTATTCTGAAGTCATTTGCTTTGTGAGATTTAGACTCTCTTGATTGCTCAGGTCTTGCCCATCGCTTTTATCCTATCCACTGTGTTTTGGTGATTTGGAGGACTGCCTTCCCATGGATCAAGTGTTAGGTTAGTAATGTTTTATCTGGTAACTTCCTGTCTCTAAGTGCCATCTAGTCAGAATCTGACTCATAGTGACCCTACTTACAACAGACCAAGCACTATTGTTGTGCTTCTCTGCTATTCATAGAGGTTTCAATGGCAGATTGTTTCTGGGAGTGGGTTGCTGGGCCCTTCTCCAGAAGAACAAAACACTCTCTTACATTGTGCCCAAAGCCAACACTATTGCCAGTGCTTCTTTGCTATTCATAGTGTTTCCAATGATGGATTGTTTCCAGAGTGCATGGGTAGGTGTTTCTCTCTAGCCTGCAGTGCCTAGTATTCCCAGGTAGTCTCCCATCCAAGGAATATTCAGGCTGACCCTGCTTAGCTTGAGACCAGGCAGGATTTGATGACAGGGTGTATGGCTGCAGAGTCTGGTAACTTAAGCCCTATATTATATCTTGGAAAAATATCCTTACAATGCTGAATATATGAATGTCATCTTTCCCAATACAATTTTCTATACATATACTATATATGTAGAAAATATAAATGGAAATTTACTATGATATCATTCAATATATGGGTCCTGTTTACCATCTTGAATAGAAGCTTTTAGGCATTTCCAAATAATTATGGAAAGAATTATGAACATAGCCAGGTACAGTGGCACACACCCCTAATCCCATTGACTCAGGAGACAGAGGCAGATAGATCACAAGTTCGAGATCAGAGGCAGTCTGTGTAATTTAGTGAGACCCTGTCTCAAAATGTAAAAAAAAAAAAAGGCTGGGGTGTAGCTCAGTGTTACAGCACTTGCAAAGCATGCAAGCACAAGGCCCTGAGTTCAACCCCCATACTGGAAAAAAAAAAAAAAAAAGGAGTAGGTCATTTATAGGAGTAACTTGGAGATTCTGTTTTGTTTGGGAACCTGAGAGATAAAATTATATTAGGAAAGCCCATATAGAGAGAAACAAATAAAATTTTGTGTAACCTTAGCACTTAAGGGGACAAATAATGGAAAATACTTTAGCCTTGGACATTTACAAGGAATTCTCAAGAGTATAAAGAAGAAAAGTCAATATAGGACACAGTCCTGAGAACCAATGAAAAAGGTAGTTGAGGAAATTAGTTGATGACAGAAAGTGACAAATAGTTTTAGAAAATGATACGGTAGAGATTGAACTTCCCATCAGACCCAAAGGTTGAGGAGTCTGGGTGGTCTTAGGAAAATGAATAACATGCAGGGTCCTGGATCAAGAAGAACATAGAGACAGTAAAAGATAGCCAGATTTTCTTTTTGGGAATCCAGTTAGCTGGGCTTTTTTTACTACTGTGTTTTGAATATTTGTTTTCTTGATATTCTTCCTCATGGGGTGGTAATATTTTAAAGATAGACACTGTATTTTTAATGTTTTTAATTCTTTGTTACCAAAATTTGACACACAGCCTAGCACATGGGAAACCTTCACAAACTGCTTCTAAAGGATTGAATGGTTAGCTCTGGTTGCAGGAGGATGCCATTTTGACAGGTACACATATCACCTTTAGCAAAGGAGCAGAGGAAGCTTCATCTCCCTGGGGAGAGTTCTCTAAAAGCCTTAGCGAAGCCTTTTTGTGCAACCTGGGAAAGATGCATTGCCAAAGCTATGAGCTGCAGAAACTGCAAGGGTAATTTCAGGTCATCAGGATGTCATTTCTCTAAATGGAATAACTAGTCTCTTGCTGGTTGGAAATCAAGTGTATTCTTGTCAGAGAGCTTTCGGTGCAGATACTGGTGAAGGCTTTTCTGGTTCGAACGGAAGCTTTTAGCCTTCATTCTATAAGCATAAGATTTGGATCCACATTTAAAATGGAAAATGCTATTTAAAAATATCTGATAGCCCATTAAAGTTCATCGCTCTGTCATCTTACCATCTCCTCTCAAAAGCAAGTGCTGGGCTCCACTCCTCTCGGCTGGAAGCAGCTTTTACACTGACATAGCACACAAAAGCTGATTGTCTCTTCTCCAAGGGGTATGATCTTCCCATCTCAGAACAGGTCACTTTTTAGAAAGCATTGTTCCAATCCAGCTAATTTCAGTCTGATCATTTTCTTCTGTTCAATCTTCTAAAAAAGCATCCATTTTGCAGCTCTAAATTCCATTCTGATTTTTTTTTATACTTCATCTCTCAAGTATTTTTCCCTTTTCCACTTTTCCAACAGATACTAGTTCAATCTAAATCTCTTTACATACCATTGAGTGTGTGTAGGTGTGTGCATACATATGTAAACAATCACTTTTAAATGTGCATATATTTTATAAGTAAGGAGATTAAAGGAAACGGATGGGTTCATTTGCCTATAAATGGTGCCCGTGCTGGTAACATGTCTGTGGCACTAGGAAAGTGGATTCAGTCTTCTTCTAACCTTCTCTCCTATCTGAAAGGAACAGAGCATAAAGATGTTTTCTTTCATTAAGGATTTTCCTAATTTGCTGAAAGCCCCTTTGTTCCAATCTGACATGTGCCCATACCAATATTGTAATCACTTCCATGACAGAGAAGTACTTAAAGTGACAATATTTTTTGGATCAAAACAGAAGTATCTGTTTTTCCTTCCCTCCTTCCTCATCTTCATACCTTCCAAAAGTTATTTAAGTATTTGCCCTATTATTGAGACTCAACATTGTTTCCATGATATATTTTTTGCTATCCAATTTACCACCCTTCCCACCATGATGCTTCTCATTATATTCCCAGGAATCCCTCCTTATGTTGAAATCACTCAGCCCTTCTTAATCTGTGCCTCCTGGCTACCTTGACCTTCCTGCTTCCTTGACATTTTACTTATTTTTTTAATAGTTATGGTTGCATTGTCATCTCTGTAGGGTCAGGGATTTTTTTTTCCAGCTATGTTTCTCCTTCTATCTCAGAGAACATCTACATACAGTATGTATTCAATAAGCATGTTAACTGAGTAGGTCACCTTTTAAATCCCTAGTTTTGAATGTCGCATTATGATTTCCAATTTTGTGTCAAATTTTGTTCACTGTCCCTCCTAGGCATCCAGTTTGGGCTCATATCTTAGGACCTGGCTCAACCACAAATTAGTTTTATTTCAAAATGGCAGATAATATTTGATTGTAATTTTGATAATAAGATAACATATAACTGCTTGTGTGAAGGTATCAAAACCAACACACCTATTTATGAAGTGACCAATGATTTCTCAAAACATTTTACTTATAAGAGCTCATTTTCACATAGGAATTATTTACAGCACATTGCCCCAATACTAGTAAATATTAGAGAAAGGGGAAGTGTTTTCATTCACCAAATGTCAAAAAGCAAATGGCAAACTGGAACTGGAAAACAAGTTTTCTGCCCCTGAGATTAGTAAGGTTTTGTTGTTTGTTATTTTCTTGTTTCTCTTCTTCCTAAGAGTTCTTAATGTTTAAAGGTTTCTGTGCTTATTCATTTCTTTCCCTGGAAATTCAGGGAATTTTTATTGTTTTTATTTATTATTGCACTCTAATGTGGTATCTTTGACTTCCGTGGCTATATAAAATGTCTTCCTAGAGTGAATGTTTTTTTAGTAAATTTGTGGCATGGTATTTTAAACACAGTCCTTCAAATGAAAATTTAAAAGGTTGGCATGTTAGGGCTGACCTTTACACAGAGTGAATCCAACTTGACATTTCCCATGCTTTAAGATGAGACTTCCCCATGATTGTTTCCTCTCCCCACCTTCTCTTCCTTAATTATTCCTGATCTCTTACAATACTCAGGCTTTGCTTAAGTGAACTCCATTGTACCTACCAGTGGCCTCAGAGAAGGGCAGGTCAAAAGCAATTACCATTACAAAGTGATTGACTTTCTTTTAGTAGAATCAAGATTTCTAGGAAGGGTACTTTTATTGCCTTTCTGTGTCACAGTTGATGCAGGAAGGGTCCCCTGCAGAGGCTAGCACATCATATCACACAAAGCAAGCTCTGTAAATAGAGTATCATCATTAATAGCTGAGTCCTTAAATTCTCCCAGAGGAAGCAAACCATTGAGTATCAAAAGCAGGAAGGTAGGAGCATAGCTCTGTACTGGGTTAAATAGTGTCCCCTACCCAAATGTATATCTATCCAGAACCTCAAAATATGAACTTATTTGCAAAAGAGGCTTTTGCAGATATAATTGGTTAAGGTAAGATGAGGTCACACTGCACAAGATGGGCCATAAATCAGCATGACTGGTGTTCTTACAAGGACAAAAGAGGACCAACAGAGGTAAAGACAGAGAAAATAGGGCCCTCTAAAACAGAAGGCAGAAGCTGGAGTGATGCAGCTATAAGACAAGCAATGAGAAAGATCCACAGTGGTACCAGAAGCTTAGAGAAAGGTGTGGAATGGACCTTCCTTTACAAACTTCAGAGAGAGCATTGCTTTGCTAATGCCTTAGTCATGGACTTCTGGCCTCCAAAACTTTGTGAGAATAAGTTCAGATTGTTTTAAGCCATCTGATTTGTAGTAACTTGTTATGACACAGCTAGGAAATGAACATAAGCTTCTATAAGCTTCTATACTCTAGAAAGACTTGTGCTTTCTTTGAAGAGACAGTATACTTACAAAACCTAGTTCTGGGCAGTTGGTGCCTTGGTTATTTAAGTATGGCTCAGACATTTGAAAGAAGGGACTCTTCTGTGAGCTGGTTTGTTCAATATAGTGGCTATGGGAAGATGTGGTTTGAGGTGGACTTTGAAAGTTAACTAGAACATAACATATTATGAAGATGGGAGGGAGATGTGGTCCAGGGAGAGGACTTGTGTGCTTTGTATGACATCTAGGGGAGTGGTAGGGATCCTGAAGCACACTAGACTAAGAATAGGTACAGGATTTTCGACTATACCATTGAGATGGTGGGGGTGACAGGTGGACACTGAAGTCGCCTGAACTCTGAGGAAAGACATCTATCATCCTTTCATTGATTAATCATAAGGTTACTTTCCATTCCTCTTCTAATATATTTAAAACTTTAGAGAGGTATGTATTGCTTAGAGGAAAGAAAGGGAAGTGTCAGCTTTGATTTGTCTTAACACTTTGTTTTGAATGAAATCCCTGCCAGCTCTGGTTGGCCTGAATCAGTTGGGCATAGTCAATGAGATACTAGTATTGCAGGAAATGGCATTTCTTAGCCTCGCAGGCTATGAGAGGGCCATTGAGAGACTGGTGGCTCTGTCTCTTTTCACTGGAGGAACTTATTCCTGGAAAGCTGGCCTAGGAGCCCCCCCACAGCCAACAAGGCTTAGGGAGAGTTCTGCAGCACCTCTGCTTGGTTAGAATCAAGTGTCCCGTGCACTTGAACTCCATGCAGCCTTTTATTCCTTCTTCCAGAAAACGAGCTAGGCTAAAACGAGGCTTTCCCTCACATCTAAGGATACTATGGCAGGTGCTTTTTTTCCAACCATGATACAAGGGTAGAGTAAATGGCCATGGCAATGCAATCTGAACATGATGGACTTTGCTTGTGAGCTGTGACCACTCCAATGGCAATCACTCCTGGAAGACTTGAGTACCAGTAGGACGTGATTGATTTGCTGAGAAGAGAAATGGAGAAAGAGGTGGTAAGGTAGCTTTTTTTTTTTTCATCTCATATGTTGGCTTTGATAGCAAATTAATAGATATATTTGCTATTGATATCCAGATATTCCTTTTAATTTTCCTTTTATTGACATATATTAGTCAACAAAATAATGAGTTTCATTGTGAACTTTTAATACAAGCATATAGCATATTTAGATCATATTTACTCCTATTAACCTCTCTCTTCCTTTCTTCTGGTCCCCTTTTCTTCACTAATAGTCCCACTTTTACTTTGTCTTCTTTTGGTCTAGGTTCCATATATGAAAAAATATGTGATACTTGTTTCTTTGAGTCTAGATAACCAGATATTTTAACGTTTAAATGTCTCATTCCTATTAAAAAAATTATTTTGTGTACAATAAGTGCATGATATTATTGAAAAGACCAGAATTGAGTAGATCAAATAGGATTCATAACATATACAATACCTGGGATAGAGTAGGGGCTGGATAATTCCATGTGAAATGAACAAATTAATAAAGTAATGCACATAGTACTAAGTTTTGCATATATTTCTGGCCACATATATTTACCAAATGGATTTATACATATATTTATTTATTTATTTATTTTTCTGGTACTTGGGGGTTGAACCCAGAGCCTTATGTATACTTTGCATGTACTATACCTCTGGGTTGCACTCCCAGACCATTATTTTTAATTTTTTATTTTGAGTCAGGTCTCACTAAATTACTCAGACTGCCCCTGGCCTCTAACTCTTGATCCTCCTGCCTCTGCCTCCAGAGTCACTGGGATTACAGGTGTGCGCCACTGTGCCAAACAAATTTTCAAGTATGTGAATTCATAAGGTATTTTGCTAGATGAGAAATTATATTCTATTTTGACAAAAGTTGGAAGAAATAGCTATATTAAAGTAAATAAGACAGAGTTCTTTCTCTCATTTGGTTCAAAACCTGATAGGTAGATGTAGTGAAATAAATTAAGTTACTATATAATATAATGTGTCATAGATTGTTATATCTGAGAAACAAGATAGGGGCCAAGCATAGAAACGAACAAGTACATTTCTTCCCTGAGGAGCTCAAATAGAGACTTTCACTAGAGGAGCATGAAAAGAATAAAGGACAATCACAACAAGCCGTACTGTACTTTATGATATTTTCTATATCATAGCTTTCTGCTAGGATTTTAAGCCAGCCCAGGGAAGTCAATCCAAAGAAGTAAACCCTTCTCTCTGTCTGAATTATACACAAGGACTCTGCAGTAGTTGCTGGACAAGTTTTGACTGTCATCATTTCAGAAAGAAAGTTGTCAAAAATGTGACTGCTTATGAGGTATAGCGTCCCTGATAGAAAAGTAGTGGTCAGTTGAATGCAGGCTTCCAGTGCCAATAAAAGCATCCTCTGGGCTTTCAACTTGGCAAACTTTTCCGGAACAACTAAGTTAGCTCTCTGATTTCACTGCCTTAGACTTTGGGGAATTTTTTTAAGCTTCTGGAAAATGATGTTTCTGGATCATATATAATCCTTATTGTCAATTTGCCCATCCCTATATTTTAAACAAAGTGATATTAGATCCCCTTGGATATAATATGATGTGGATTTCATTATGAAACCAGAAGAAGGGATTAGAATTCCACATTGAGAGTCATGATATTTGTTTAAAAAGTATAAAGCATTGTTAGACTAAAATTAATTAACAGTAAGTATGTGACAAGGAGTTAAGCTACAGAAAACTCACTTACCACATAATTTTGCAGAAAGAAGCAATGTTAAAAAGCTTTATAATGTGACATTTGGGTCTGGAGTGGACAATTGGGCACTGAGTATCTCTATACTAGAAAGGGGTAAAGTTGTGAGCGTGCATGGGCCCCTACAGCTTTGGAAATGAGATCACCGTGCATTCAACACAGCACAAGGAAAGAGACAAGCAACACCTAAGCAAATGTTGTTTATTTGTCCACCAAATTTCCAATCCAGTTCTTTCCTTACATCTTCTCTCTCCATTGAGACTTTTCCAAGATAACTTTAATCTCCACCCCAAGGACATTTACAAATCACAATTGGTTCCTGGAGTTTCTGGGGCGAGTAGAAGACAGCCAGCACTGGCTCTGGTGCTGTCTGTAAGGAGGCCATCAGGAAGCCATGGGGAAAGGGCAGCGTGGGGAATGCTGCATGGCTGGAAGTCAGGCACTCCCCATCCCTGCTTCCTTCTGAGCAACAAATCTCAATCTAAAGGCTCTCCACAGATCTGTTGAAACTTTGTAGAGATTCACTATCCACTAGGGCCCCTCAGAAAGCATCTTTTAAGACACAAAACAGTTCAAAATCCTTAGGAGGACATGGGCTGGCTCTTTCCAGCCAAGGTCATTGAGGTTCAGGCCCCTAATCAGATCCCAAACTCTTGACTTTTGGGATCAGTGTATGCAACACTTACCTGACATCTCTCCATATTCTTTAATCCTATCCCAGGAGCACAGTGGGTATGGCTTTTCCTTTCTCATCTCAAAAACTCCCCTTCACAAGTGTCACATCTATTTTGAGGTGTTAAATGTTTTCCTACTGTCTGCATATATTATTTTTAATTGCACTTTTAAAAGTCTTATAAATTGCACTTTTTGACATATAAAGGCAGATTGTAGACCTTTTTAAAGAGATGTTATTGTTTTTTTAAATTCTTCTTTCCACTATCTGAGAGTGGAATCCAGGGGTGTGTGGGAGGGAGGGAGGGAGGGAAGGGAAGAGAGAGAGAGAGAGAGAGAGAGAGAGAGAGAGATTGATTTTGTAAGCATCAGAAAAAGTAAATGCAAAGAAATTTACTTGCTGTTCCATAGTTCAAAATATTCTGGCATCATTCACTAGGCCCTGTCTCTAAGGCTTATAGAGGTCAAGTGTGGTTTCTGAGGTCTCTGAGATTAGCTTTAGAATCACCTAAGTTTCCCTATTAGTTTGAGAGCTCTAAAATATCCAAAGGGCTAGGGGTTAGCTCAGTTGGTAGAGTGCTGTTCTGTGCTGAGGCCCTGGGTTCAATCCCCAGCACTGCAAAAAATGGGAGAAAGATGTGGCAACCCATTCCGGAAATGATCCCTAAACAATCAGCGTTTGAAAACCCTATGAATGGCAGAGAAGTACCGACAAGAGTTCTGGGCATGGTACAGTGTTGGGGAGTGTTTCATACCATTGTACATAGGGTTGCTATGAGTTGGGCCAACTTGAGGGCACCTAACAATGACAACAAAATGTCAACAAAGGGCTTGCCTTGCCTTGACCAAGCTTTTCTACCTCTTTATCTGTCCAAGGAATGCATGCCTTAATTAGGCTCTGAGCTCCATGAAAAACATCTTCTGTAGCATTATTTCTGACCCCAGCTTTTCAATCCCAATGGAGTGCTCAGGGTTGTTTGTTAAACAATAAGTAGCTTTTGAATGATTGAATGAATAAAACAATTCTGAAGATAAATACCAACTGTAGAACAAGCAAATAAAGAAAGCCCTGTATATATTTTAAATGCTTTGAATTGGAATGCATTTCTCTTAGAATAATAAGATGTTTTGTTTACTTTTATTTGTATGTGCGTGTGTTCATGCCAAACCTTCCTTAGTTGAAATTCCTTCAAAGAACTTGAAGAAGGAAACTTGCTACACTTTGATCTTCTTCTTATCTTTTGCTGTGGGGTGTTATTTTTTATATCTGGTGATTATGACATCTTCCTATTTGTCATAAGGAAAAGTAATTTTCTTTCTGTTTAACATGTAATATGATCATTAATAAGAGTGTTAATGAAACTCAGCTGGTTATTGAGCTTTGGCACTCAATTTAAAGTTATTCATCATCTCTAAAGCTAAACATGGAATGAGAACTGATACTTCCAGATGTAGCAGATTCTTATCTACTAGGCATCATCAAATCAATTTTGGTTAATGGTGAAACTCAGAAATTCAACTTTGTAGGGTATAGGTATAAACATACTATCCACGATTTGGCTGCTCCTAAAGGCTTTTTAAAATAGTTATGTTTAACAATTTTTTTAGCCACAATACAAAGGTGATAGCTAAGCCAATACAACTAAATTCTTTATTTCAATTTATTCCAATAGCAGTCACAGGAGGTATATATTATTATCTCGGTTTTACAGAGGTGATAACTAAAGAGATGAGACAATATAGTCAAGATCGCAGTGCTAAGAGATGACTAGGCTCTTTCCCTTCAGTTTTCGTTTTAAATTTTTCTCTCTGCTTTTCCTCTCTCCATCTTTGTCCTTCCACATCTACTCTCTTCATTTCAGTCACTTCCTTTCTCTCTGTTTGATTCACTAGGCCTCTCAGCTTCTCCATCTCTGTCTCCTTCGCCTCTCTTTCAGTGCTACTTTTTCCACTCCATTTTCCTCTCTGTACCTCACTGTTTTTCCTCTCTTTTTCTCTCTCCATCTCCTAACTTATTTTTTATAGCTGTAACAGAAAAAAAAGAGGGAGAGATGAAGGGACAGAGGGAGGGAGGGAGGGAGGGAGAGAAAGAGAGAGAGAGAGAAAGAGAGAGAGACCTCTTTCCTCCCTGCCTCACTCAATGGTAAGAGAGAAATAGACTTTGGATTTTTTCTAAGAATCTTCTGTATCTACCCTTACAGTGGAAAAGAGGTCCTGGGTTTGGGAAATGACAACACAGTCATATTTTAATGTATATCATTTGCCTTTAATGCCCACAACCATCACTACAATCTTGGCTTTATATTTCCCAAGCAACTTCCTTTTAGGTCATGGAAAGGTGCAATTTGGTAATTAACAATGCCTCAACCTCAGGAATCACTGAGTATTTGGACATATTGTAGTTTCCAGAATATTCAGATCCCAAACCCTGCTAGGATTAGAAAACTTGTTTTAGAACTGTTTTATTCTTCTCTTTGGGTCTATATTCTTCTTCTTCAGTATGGGCATAATAGTATTTCTGCTACCTACTTTGCAGATATGGTCTAAAGATCGAGTCAGATAGAAGATATAAAAGAACTTCAATGTGTCCTGCGTCATGCATGCTAGGCAAGTGCTCTATTACTGAGGCATATACTTAGCCCCTTTTCTCTTTTTTATTTTGAGACAAGATCTCATGAAGTTGCATAGGCTGCCTCTGGCCTCATACTAATGATTCTCTGCCTTAGCTTCCTGAGTTGCTGTGACTGAAGCTTGTGCCACAATGCCTGGTGGTAATCACTTCTTAAATGGGGCAGAAAATCCAATAACCATAACAGTTAAAATAATTGAATTATATTATGATTGACATGCCATTATTCACCACCAAAAGGAGCCACTAAAAGAGAGAAGTTATTCACAACCCGCCTATCCAATAAGGAGTTTTGTCTAGAATATATAAAGTACTCCTATCAATTAATAGGGCGGCAGCTGTAACACTGTGTCATCCAATCATGTCAGATCTCAGAAGCTAAGCAGGGTCAGGCCTAGTTAGTACTTGGATGGGAGACTGCCTGGGAATAACAGGTGCTGTTGTTGTTGTTGTTGTTAGGTGCCGTCAAGTTGAGTCCGACTCATAGCGACCCTATGTACAGCAGATCGAAACACTTGCCAATTCTGTGCCAGGCAAACCATCTTATTTATGTTTAAGCCCATTGTTGCAGACACTGTGTTAATCCATCTGGTGGAGGGTTTTCCTCTTTTCCGTTGACCTGCCACTCTTCCAAACATGATGTCCTTCTCCAGGGATTGTTCTCTCC